>JAOXOE010031691.1:0-11706 GCA_028565055.1 Phoeniculus purpureus
AGAGCCCCAGCTCCCTCAGCCTTTCCTCATCAGAGAGATGCTCCCCTCCCTCCATCATCCCTGTGGCTCTGCACTGGGCTCTCTCCAGCAGCTCTGTGTCCTTCTAGAGCTGAGGGGCCCAGCACTGGACACGAGATTCCAGCTGGGGTCTCAGCAGGGCAGAGCAGAGCCGGAGGAGACCCTCTCTCTGCTGACCACCCCATTCTCTGCAGGGCTGTTCCTCGGGGGCTCTACCCAGTTCGACGCAGGCTGAGACCTCCTGTGAGCAGACTGACACCACCAGGGCTGAGCTCAGAAGTGAGACGTCTGTGATGGAGCCTCAAACCGGTACCGCTGGGGAGACCAGGGCAGATGTGATTTACTGCTGGCCAATGTGATTTGCTGGTGGTAAATTGAAATCGCTGATTAAATTACTCCTCTGGCTAATAAATTCCCTGGGGGGACAGGGCACCGCAAGTGCCAGCCCAGCGCAGCCCCGAGCCATAAATAAAAGTGGCCTAATTGATGGCCAGGATAAATCAGAAGGGAAGCCAGCGGCTCGTTAATGCGCTCGCAGGGCAGCCCACCCGCGCCTGGGCTCCGGGCGCTCCTCGTGCCTGCGGGCTCCTGGCAGAGCTGCTGTGACGGGCGCACGGAGGTGCTCTGGTCGCACTGCAGCGCGTCAGCTGAGCCCCCTCACTGCCCCAGGAGCAGCCCCGCAGAGACGGCAGAGGTGCCTCGGGGACCTAACCCGGTGCCGCCGCACAGCCGCCCCGCCACCAGGAGGTGGATGGGGCTCCCCCACTGCCCTGGGTGGCCCAGCCCAGGCTCCGAGCACCCTTTTCTGCGAGGAAGGGCTTCCTGACACCCAACCTCACCCTCCCCTGGCAGCCTCAGGCTCTGCCCTCTCCCCCTGGTGCTGGGTGCCTGGGAGAAGAGCCCGACCCCAGCCTGACTGCAGCCTCCCCCCGGGTCTCTGCAAGGAGACAGCAGAGCTGCCCCGCAGGTCCTCAAGAGCTGTGTCTGCAGCTGAAGGGCCACTCCTTGCCACCCCACAGGCCTTAACCGCCCTCTTAGCTGCGGCTTGGGGGGGTCTAAGGGTCCCCAGGATTTCCCAATACGTTGAAAACCCCCAGACCCGGGGCTGCAGAGCTTCCTCCCGATGACTGTGACACCCGCGAATGACCCGCAAACCTCCGAAGGCCAAGGCACCGCAACGGTGGTCTTCAGAGGAAAGAGGAAAGGAGTGGGGAAGGAGCAGCAAGTAATGCACTCGTCGGCTTCTCCCTCCCAACCCTGGCGGCTCTCCGCGGCTGACGTTAAAATGCAGCCGTTAATTACAGGCTGTTAACTGCAGGTAGTCTGGGGGGCGACCGAGGGCTAGAACTCAGCTGTGCGACTCCAGGCTGCTCCTCTGCGCGGCCCCTTAACGGGGTAACGGGGCAGAGCTGGTGATGCGGGAAGAGCCCGTCAGGCACACGCGACCCTCCTCGCGGCAGCCGCGGGCCAGCCCCCGTCCCCAGCGCCGCTACCTGCAGCACAAACCCCATTCGAGCTCCTCTCCTTTACGGGGCAAGCGCTGGTGTCGCCACCCCGAACAGCCAGGCAGACGCCCAAGGGCTGCGTGAGCAGCACTGCGCTCAGCCCCCCGCTCGCGGGCCAGCGACCTCGGCGGCTCTGTCCACAGGCAGCCCCGCAGGCGCCGGGTCCCCAGCCTGCAGGTGTCCAAACCACGCGGGGGCCTTGGGCGAGGGGTTAGGGAGCTGCTGGGCTGAGGGCTGCCCCGGGCGATGCTGCAGGTCCGCTCCAGCCAGGGTGGTTCTGTGACGCCACGGCTCGACCAGTCACAGAACCAAAGAGCCAACCCCCCCACCACAGCAGGATCCCCTAGACACAGCCACGAGGGATGGGAAGGGACCTCCAGAGATCACCCAGTCCCGTCCCCCTGCCCCAGCAGGACCCCCTAGATCCAGTCATTAGGGATGGGAAGGGACCTCCAAAGATCACCCAGTCCCATCACCCTGCCCCAGCAGGACCCCCTAGCTGCAGTCACACAGGGACATGGCCAGGAGGGTTTGAAACCAGAGAGGAAAACCCCCCAGACTAACAGGAGACTTACTGGAATCTCCTGTTCCGCTAGTGATGGGGTTTCTACTTCAAAGCAGCGTCAGCGGCTCGTAGGGAACGGTGATTACAGCGGGTAGAGCCGAGGCAGCGGCAGCTGCTTCCTAAACACCGGCAGGCAGAGAGGGCTGCGCACTGGAAACAGCTCATCACTCAAAATTAAATCCATCAACACCAGTAGAGCTCAGTGGAAGCAACCTGAACCCTCCGGTCGAGTGCTCTAATGAAGCACTCAAGGACACAGATCTTCCCAGTCTGAAATGGAGGAGAAGGGGAGCAGCTGCGGGGAAAGAAGGGAAGGAAACAGAGAACTCCCAGCTCTCCCTCCTCGAAGGGGAATAAGGTGTTTATTACTTGCCATCAGCTCCTCACAGGGTGAGGCAGCACATGGAGCTCCTGGACGAGAGCCACAGCGAGTACTCGGTGCAGATGCTCTGCACTTTGGCCTCGCTGGAGAACACGGGGACCTTGGGGCTGGGGGAAAGCAGTGCAGCCCCGCGACACACAGCGTCACCGAAGCTCGGCGACTGGAAGGCACCTCCGAGGATCACCCAGCCCAGGCCCCCTGCCACAGCTGCATCCCTGAGATCCAGTCACTAGGGGATGGAAGGGACCTTGAAAGATCATCCAGTTCCATCCCCCTGCCACAGCTGCATCCCCTAGACCCAGTCACACAGGAACATGGCCAGGGGGGTTTGAAATGTCTCCAGAGAAGGAGACTCCACAACCCCCCTGGGCAGAGCCTGGCTCCATCCTCCTGCCACCCGCCCCTCACACACGGACCAGCAAGGATGAGGGTTTGGGCTGTGTGGCTGCAGGGAGGCCAGCAAGCAGACAGGCCGGGCTAACAGCAGCTCCAAAAGCCCGACTTGTCTCAGTGCAGCAGCCCCAGCACAGCCCACCCCCCAGCAGTCTGTCAGGCAAACACGGACCGTGCGTCCCTCGGGCAGCAGCCGGTGCCGCATCCCCACGTGGTTGCCACGACCGTAACTCATTGTAGAAGCCAGAGAAGAGACTGACAGCCGAGTGCGAGGCTCACCGCCCGTCACGGCGCCTCTGCCTGCCAGGGCAACTGCTGCCAGTGTCCCTGGGGCTGCTCCCTGCCCCGGCTGCCACGTTCAGGAGGCCTCCGCACTGCTGCACGGAGCAGAGGATGGGACAGGACAGCTTTGCTCTGGCAGGGGACGGCACTGGGTGATCCCTCGGGGTCCCTTCCCACCCCTAAGAACTGGATCCAGGGGTCCTGCTGGGGCAGGGGGATGGACTGGCTGATCCCTCGAGGTCCCTGATGCTCTGTGACTCTGTGACATGAAAGTGGAGAAGCCTAGGGAGCACCCACACAGTTTTCAAGCACCCCTGTGGCAGCGGCCAAGGGGAAACAGCCCCTCGAGCTTCCGAGGAGCTGAGAGGCGACCAGCCGGCTAACGGGCACCCTCTCCTCAGGAGCTGCCCCATGCCCACGAGTCCACCCAAAGACAACCCCCTCGAGTCATTGGGTTGGAAAACGTGCCCGGCGTGGAAGCCCAGTAGCCCACTCGGTTGCAAACAGGGTCTCCTCAAGCCTCGGTTCCCCACACGAAAGCGGCCAGGAAGCCCGGCTGAAGCAGCCCCAACCCCTCAGTGCTGTGGAACAGCAGCTCTGCAGCTGCCGGACCCCTTCCAGCCCCGCACTCCCCAGACCAGAGGGTCTCCCGCTGCGCCCCAAGAAAGCCGAACCGGCGCAGAGCCCGCCAAGAGGGGCTCCAGTGTACGGCCCTTTGTTCAGCCCAAGAGCCCTGGCTCTGCACCTCCCAGGCTCCCGGCCTCGCGCTGAGCGTTTGCCCTCCAGTACAGCTCCCGGGGCTTCGCTCTGCAGCGCGCTCAGCCCGGCTCACAGGATCTCGAGTTCTCTTCCTCTGAGCTGCTCCGTGCCCCACAGCGCCGCAGCTCTGCTCTGGGATCAGCCACCACACGAGCTGCCTGGAGCCCCGGCTCTGTGGCTGGAAGACTCTGCGCTTCCACCCGCGACCTCCGACACCCAGCAGCAACGGCCTGGGCACCACCCAGCAGCAACGGCCTGGGCACCACCCAGCGCTGCCACAGCAGGCTCCGCTCTGCTCCACAGACAGGTGTTGGGGGGTCTGCTTTAGGGGTGACCTTTGTAGAGCGGGGTCCCTGGTCGGACTCGCCCATCTCAAGGGCCTTTTGCAGCCTGAATGACTCTCCCCTTGCTCCAGGCAAAGCAGAGCTGCAGGAGCCACCTTCCTCCCCTGTCAGCGTGGTCACATCACGTCAGTCCCCTCCTTGAAGGCTCCCGCTGTCATCGCATCAAGCCCAAGCTGCTTGTCATCACCTCAAAGCTTCAAAGCACCGGCCAGCGTCCCTGGACCGGTCCCGCTCGCGCCGCTCGCCCCCTAGAGCAGGGAGCCCCCCAGGAGCACTGGGGAAGCCATCGGCGCTGCGACGGGGCACCAGCACCACCACCAAGGCACAGAGGCGGCACCAAGCCCCGTTCTCACCTCACTGCCGCCCTCCCGGTCCCACTCCTGCAGCTCAGAGCAGAGTGAGGGAGCTCCTGAGGGCATCCTCAGCACATCTGTGCTCTCCACTGGCCTCGAAACCTCCTTTTCTGAGCAAACAGAGCAAACTGCAGCACAGAGAGAGGGGAAACGCGCAAAGGCACCAGCTGTTGGAAACAGAACCCAGGACAAGGGACCAAACTGCCACCAAAGGAGGCTCAGGCAACCAAAAGCACCTCTTGGCTTCCAAACCAAACCCTGCAGAAGGGCTTTGTGACCTTTGGCATCCCCCCACAGAGCCAGGGAGTCCTCAAGGCTGGGATGGACCTTCAGGATCACCAGTCCAACCTCCAGCCACTAAGCCACCCCCCGAAACACCTCGTCTGCCTGTGTGTTGAAGCCCTCCAGGGATGGTGCCTCCAGCAGCTCCCTGGGCAGCCCGTTCCTCGGCGCTTGGGCCAGCTGAGCCCTGTGCCTGCAGCTGGTAGCTGGGCCACGAAGTGCTTTCCTGCACAGCAATCTATCGACCAGCCCTCTGCTCCTCAGGAGCCTCAACCATGGAGAACTTCTCAGCGGCTCCTGGGGCTTTAGGAGGTCCCTCTGTGCAGTCACTGAGCTGCTTCATGGGGCCAGAGCGAATCGTAGAGTCACGAGAGTGGGAAAGCAGCTCCAAGATGATCCAGTCCAACCACCCCCCCATTCCTTATTCTGGCCTGGGCTGGAAGGGACCTCCAGAGGGCACCCAGCCCAACCCCCCTGCAGGGAGCAGGGGCAGCCTCAACTGGAGCAGGGTGCCCACAGCCTTGTCCAGCCTCATCTTGAAGGTGTCCAGGGATGGAGCCTCACCCCTTTCCCTGGGCAGCCTGGGCCAGTGTCTAACCCCCCTCCTGCTCAAGAACTTCTTCCTAACAGCCCTTCTCTGATGGGAAACCATCGCCCCTTGTCCTGTCACTTCAGACCTCGGTAAACAGCCCCTCTGCAGCCTTCTTGCAGCCCCTTCAGGGACTGGAAGGTCCCTCTCAGGTTCCCCCCCTGGATGGAGCCTTCTCTTCTCCAGACTGACTGACCCCAGCTCCCTCAGCCTGCTCTCGGAGCAGAGGAGCCTCCTGATCACGGCCTCCTGTGGACCCACTCCACCAGCTTCCTGTCCTTCCTGTGCTGAGGGCTCCGCAGCTGGACGCAGGACTGCAGGCGAGGTCTCTCTCTCCAGCTCCCTGGGGTGAGACAAGGTCTTAGGGCTCTCTGCGAGGCGCCACAACCATTTACTCTTCGTTTCCAGAGGAGGTTTGATGAGAGAAGCAGGAAAGCGACAACAAACATCCCGGTGGGACCTTGTCTGCAAACGGACGCTCTTTCTGTGATGATTTCCAAGCCCTTTTTGAGGCTCCTCAGGGCTCAAACAAAACCTGACAGCTTTCCTCCCGCCATATGTGGAGGTGATGAATCTCTCGAGCCTCTGGAGGCAGCCAGCGGTTCTCCCTGCCGTTAGACACAGCACACGGGCGCTTCCCCCCGCGAGCTCGGGTCTGCCTGCAGGCAAGAAGAGCGAGCACTTTGGGAGCTGCCGTGAGGCGAGGAGGGACCAGCTGGGGGGACAAGAGCGCTGCAAAGAGACCCTGGGAGGGCAGCGTGCTGCTCCCCCAGCAGGGAGGCGCTCCCTGCCCTTCGCCATCTCTGTGGCTCCGCGCTGGACCCACAAAGGGCAGCGCAGCCCCTCTCCATGGCCGCGCCGCCCGCTGTGCCTCTGGACACGGAGGCTCTGCTGCCCGGCAGAGACACCGCTCAGGCTCCCGGCACCGAGGCAAGGGCGGCAGTGAAAGAGAGAGGAAGAGCAGAGCCGCACTGTCTCTCCACACGAGCCAGCAGGTCGACAGCTGAGGAGCAGAGCTCTGTTTTTAAGTTACGTTCAGTTTCCTTCACCCGCTCGCTGGAACTCGAACGACAGAGGCTCATGAAGTCAGAGTTTCCTGGCACCGAAGACGCAGCCCGCTCGGGTTCAGCTCGCTCTGGAAAAGCCCCGTTGTCAGCACCGCTCTGCTGCTACTCGCAGCTGCACAGGACAGAGCCCTCCCTCCCCTCCCAGCTCCAAACCTGCCCCCACGGTCACTAGGGACCAGCCCTGTGTTTAAAACAGACCCGGGGGCTTCACGGGCCTCTGGAACAGCCAGAGGTCACTTGCACTGCGATCACCTTCGGGGCTTTGTGGTGGGAGAACAGTGACAACAAGCGGGTGTGAGGTGCCTCCCCGAGGGCTTTGGCGGCCCGAAAGGGATCACAGCATCACAGGACCTTAGAGGTGGGAAGGGACCTTGGAAGATCATCCAGTCCAATCCCCCCAACACAGCAGGATCCCCTAGATCCAGTCATTAGGGATTGTGAGGGGACTCCAAAGACCATCCAGTCCCATCCCTCTACCACAGCAGGATCCCCTGGATCCAGTCATTAGGGATTGTGAGGGGATTCCAAAGACCATCCAGTCCCATCCCTCTACCACAACAGGATCCCCTAGATCCAGTCACACAGGAAGAGTCCAGGAGGGTTTGAAACTTCTCCAGAGAAGGAGACTCCACAACCTCCCTGAGCAGCCCCTGCCAGGGCTCTGGCACCCTCCCTGGGAGGAAGGTCCTTCTCACACTGATGTGGAACCTCCAGTGCTCCAGCTCCCACCCGCTGCCCCTTTCAAGCCGCAGTTTTGAGGTCCTGTGCAGTGCCGCTTTGGCCAGCAGGACAGCTCTGGAAGCTCCACCTGCGGGGTGACTGAGTCTCTGCCCTGGAGCCCCGCAGTGCAGAAGAGGGGAGCTGAGGCAGAGGGGGGCCCGGCAGCGCCAGGCGCAGAGCTCGGCACAAGGCAGCGGTCAGCTCCAGGCCAGCTTCTCCAAGCACTGGTCTCGCCGCGCTCGTCACTAAGCCAGGAGGTCTCCTCTCATCTGCGCGCAAAGGCAATGACAGACGTGAAGAGGGCGAAGAGCAGCCGCTGCAGCCCATTCAGCTGCAGATTAGCTTCCCCCGAACTGCTAATTAAACTCTGCCTAAGCCCTCTCCTGAGCCTGCCTGGGGCGCTACCTTTAAATTACCTCTTAATGGGAAATGGATGCGAGCCGCAGGGCCGGGAAACGCGCCCCCGTCCGTGGGGTGCCTGCTGCGCGCACCGACGGCTGCGGGGCTCCGCGCAGAGCAGCTCCCTCTGCTCTCGGCTGCACCCAGAGCCGGGCAATGAACCGGCTGCCGGGGGCGACGAGACGAGACGAGGCAGCGGCTCAGCCAGCACTGGGGGGCGAAGAGGAGGAGGAGGAGCAGCTCCTGGAAACACCCGGGACGCGGTGGCTCCCGCTCGCCCTGCGCTGCGGCGGCGCCGAGGTGCTCTTGGCCGGCGTGTTCGCACCGTCACAGCACACGGGGATGTTCGGGGCTGTTTCCGAAGCCCTGATCTCCAGCGAGAAGATAACCTCCGTGTCAGAGGAGAGGCTGCTACGATAGAATTCTCACCGAGAGCAGCGGGAGCGGCTTCGTTCTGATGGCTGCAGTTACGGACCGACGGTGCCGCCAGAGGTTTGCTGGGGCTGTGCCTCAGGACTATTATCTTTATCATCACGGATCATCAGTCACTATTAGCCACCTCTACTACTCCTTTCTAGTTCTCTTGAGTCCTCGCCCCTATTCACAGGAGCACAGAACACCAGGGCCCCCCCAGCCCTCTCCTCTTCGAGCTGAACAACCCCAACGCTCTCAGCCCGTCCCCGTCAGACAGCAGCACTACCACGGCTTTCACCCGTGACAGACACCCAGTCTGAAGGAGCAGCTGCCTGACCTGGCAGGCTCTGAAAAGCTTCACGTCCATTAAAAGCTGATCCTCAGGTTTGCTTTCCCGGCTGTTTTACTACCCCAGAGCACCATCCGACTCCCGCTGCTGCGCTCGAGGGGGAGGCTGCGGAAGCCCTGCGATACCGAAGGGCTTCATCTCCCCTTCATGTTTCCTATCTGAAGCTGGACACCGGAGGGCCTCAAGGATCTGGGGGGTGAACCATGGCAGGAGCCCCACGAAGTTACCGCTGCTACAAGGAGGGGGCTCAGGCACTAGAGGGAGCGTCTGCCTTTGCAGTCACCGAGCAGGAGCCTCTCTGCGCCTACAGCTCGTCCCACAGACCAGGCAGAGCAGCTGCACCCTGTGTCCGAGCCCTGCTTTCCTCGCAGAACCCAAGCGAATCAATGAAACAGCAGTGGGGCTTAATCGCCTTTCGAATCAGGTGCCTTCTAATCGACTTAACCTACGCCAGCAGCACCAAGAAGGGTTTCACTGAAGCCCAGGCGGCGCAGGAAGGCTTCTTTACCCGTGACCCGAGCGGCCCTCTAGGGCTAGGCCAGCACAGCCTGCCCGGGTCGGGCTGGGACAGCAACCACTAAGGACACAGCTTCAGACAAGTCCACTGATAACACAGAGCTGGGAGCAGTGGCCAACACCCCAGCCGGCTGGGCTGCCACCCAGCAGGACCTGGACAGGCTGGAGAGCTCAGCAGGGAGACACTGAATGAACTAGAACCAGGGCAGCGCAGAGCCTGGCAGCTGGGCAAGAACAGCCCCAGGGACCAGTGTAGGGTGGGGACTGACCTGCTGGAGCTGGAAGACCCTTCAGAGCCACTAGATTGGACACAGAAACACACAGGAGGCACCGGGTTGGAAGGCACCTCCCGAGGTCATCTAGTCCCACCACCCTACAAGAGGCAGGGCCACCTCTAACCAGGCAGGGGTGGATAAAGCTGAGCAGGAAGTATGTGCCAGAAGCATCCTGACCCCTGTTCTTCTCTGATCTCTGACATCATTTCTCTGCACGCTGGCAGGCGCTGGCAGCAAAGCCTCCACCCAACCAGCAGAAGCACTTGGCGTTGTGGCAACCACGCAACAAACTCACACAAACCAGCCCAGAACTGCAGCTCGAAAGGTGACACTTCCAAAATGCAGCAGAGAGCGTCTCAGGACCCAACGACATCTCTGCAGGAAAAGTCTGCCCCGGAGTCACAGGACCACAGAGCGTTGGGGATTGAAGGGACCCCGAGAGATCACCCTGTCCCATCCCCCTGCCACAGCAGGATCCCCCAGATCCAGTGGCACAGGAACATGGCCAGGTGGGTTGGAAAAGTCTCCAGAGAAGGAGACTCACTACATCAACCCTTCTCCATCTCTCTGTGCTTCAGGGAAGCAGCAGGAAAAGAGGGAGGGGGGAAGAAGAACTTAAAAAGGTGTGAAATCTAAATTGCTCTGTGGAAGCCGAAGTGCTGCCCCGTGTCAAGAGCAAAGCGCCGGCACAGGCTGCTTTCTCAGCCCCAGTAAATACGAGCCAGACCTACGGCTGTGCCTCTTCCGAAGAGGAGACGCTGTTGTTTCCCTACGAGCTCTGAAATTCACAGAGCAGAGCCCTGGGAAGCCTCCTCTGGACAAACTGTGGAACACTTGCGACCCATAAATATGCATCCCGGTTTATACATATGGATTGTGCTCCAAACAAAGGGAACCACCCAAGAGAAGACCTCAGCAGCGCTACCAGCTCCTACTGCAAAGTCACCGCACAAAACAGCGGCAGAATCCCACCGAGAATTCCTTTCCAGGGAGGTGCGAGAGCAAAAGACTTTCCGGGGGGCTGTGGAGTCTCCTTCTCTGGAGACATTTCAAACCCGCCTGGCCATGTTCCTGTGCGACTGGATCTAGGGGATCCTGCTGGGGCAGGAGGATGGGGCTGGATGATCTCTTGAGGTCCCTTCCAGTCCCTGATGACTGGATCTAGGGGATCCTGCTGTGGCAGGGGGACAGGACTGGCTGATCTTTGGGGGTCCCTTCCAGTCCCTCACGTTCTGAGAGTCCAGTTCTTTGCACTGGTGGGTTCAAGGCTTTCTGTTTCGGGCTGGGCTTTGGCTTTTCCACCCCAGGACTTGCAGACTGAAGCACTAGTGCACGGGAAGGGAGGCAGAGTGAGCTGTCAGGGTTGTTGGGAGACGGAAGGAGGGAAGACAGGGCTGCTTGGTACCCAACCGCATGGCTCCGGAGCTCACAAAGCCCGCAGCATCTTGATGCCTGGATTAAATTCCAAAGGCTGAGGAGGGAACCGGTGCTCAGTCGTGACCATCTCCTCCAGCTCTTGCTTAGCACTCCCCAGCCACTGTGCTGAGGGAGGGCACAAACGCGACAGTGATTCTATGCAAGTTACCCCAACCAGGCAGCTGATCAGCTGCTTGGAGTCTGCCCGCCCCCTCTGAAGTGCACAAACACGGGAGAAAAGAAACTGGATGCTCAGAAGTCCCTTAAAAGCCGATGGACTGGTCAAAGCTGCCCTGTCCGGCTCAAACACCCCCTTTTGGAAAGGCAGCTCTGCCCTCCTCTCCTTGTGCTCTATAGCTCTGCTCTAGGTAGCTGGGAGAGGAGGAGCTGATGGAGCTGGGGCTTTTGACACTAGCGTTTGCGTGGTGCTGGCAAACATCTATGATCCCCCCGCTCCCTCCATCATCCCTGCAGCTCTGCACTGGGCTCTCTCCAGCAGCTCTGAGTCCTCCTGGAACTGGGGAGCCCAGAACTGGACACGAGATTCCAGCTGGGGTCTCCCCAGGGCAGAGTAGAGGGGGACAAGAACCCCTCTCCACCTGCTAAGCACCCCCAGGATGCCGTTACAACATGAGGGGACAGGCAAGGGAGCCGGATGGTTTCGACACAGACGACTCTATCCCAGCCCCAGTGACTCCCAGTGCCCGAGCTGGGGATCACAGGTGAAGCCCCTACGTGATGCGCTCTGCCCCGAGCTGGTTTTGCACCCTGCGCTGGTTTGGAAGCCCCTCGTACCGCACTAACAGGCGAGCGAGGCTTGACCGACAGAGCGGACAGAGCTTGCAGCCCCAAGGCAGCCGTGAGAAGCCGCTGCCAGCTGCCCAAGGGCTGCTCAGCTCCCCGAGCCCCCAGAGTCGCAGCGGCTGATCCCTGCTGCGCGGAGCCGGCTCCGGAGGCGGGGAGGCATCGCTCCCACCGCACAGCGGTCCGCACGCCCCACTTTCATCGGCGGCTCCCCACGGGCAGCCCCGGGCCGGCTCCGTGTCACAGAGCGGGGAAGCGAACCCGAGCGCGTTGG
>JAOXOE010031692.1:0-11703 GCA_028565055.1 Phoeniculus purpureus
AGCCTGGCTCCATCCTCCTGACACCCACCCTTCACATATTGATCAACACCCATGGGGTCACCCCTCAGGCTCCTTTTCCCCAGCTCCAGAGCCCCATCTCCCTCAGCCTTTCCTCAACGGGGAGATGCTCCCCTCCCTCCATCATCCCTGTGGCTCTGTGCTGGGGTCTCTCCAGCACCTGTGTGTCCTTGAGGCGCTGAGGGGCCCGGAGCTGGCCACAGGATTCCCGCTGTGGTCTGGAGAAGGGCTGAGCCGCCGTGTAGCACTGACCCTGTGCCCCACGTGGGGTTTGCGGAGGCTCTGCACCCACTCCTGAAGCTCTGCGCTGGGCTAAAGGGTACTGGATGCTGCAGGGGTGCTCCGCGAACACCAGCGAGAGGCCATGAGAAGCCGAAGCACCTGCAGAACCTGAGGTGGCTCAGTGCAGCTTCTCAGCCTGCTCGCCCAGGCGCATGGAGCGGCTCCATTCCAAGGGGCACCAGCCCTTCTCCTCACACATGACTGACCGATCCCCTCCGCAGCACCTGAAGGAAGCACAAACAGAAGGGCTTCCAACCAAAACAGGGTTGCTTCTCCCGCACGGCCGGTGGCACCGCTCTGTCCTCTGCGGTGGCTGCTCAGGAGGAGGAGATAGAGAGCCACGGCCAAGTGCTCGGGAAGGAGAAGAAAAGGAGGGCTAAGCAGGCAGGGCCGGCCTGCTTATGGGTCTCCGCTATGTTGGAAGCGCTTAATTCCCTCCTCAGCCCTCGTGTCTCGGGCGACGACCCCCAGCACCTGCTGCTGGCTCAGGCAGGTGACCCAGGCTGTGTTTTCCGACATCGCTCAGGGCAGCAGCTGCTCGGCCCTCAACGAAGCAGGGCTGCGTGACGGCTGCCCTTCCCCGACTGCAAGCCCAGCCCCTCTCCTGGGGTTTTGGTAAGACACCCAGAAGCAGGAGGTGGTTTTGGTCCTGAGCTGCACCGGAGCCCATCGAGGAAGGGGCATCGCCAGCCCTCACAGCACCACTTGCGCCCGACAGCAGCTCGCCCTGCGGAGCCCCGATGCGTGCGAGCCCCAACCCGCTTCCGACCCCCTGCCCGGCACCTGCTGGGGGACTTCCCTCGCACCTCGCGGGCGCCGCACGCTGGGACTAGCCCAGCCGCTGCTTCAGAAACTCCGGGCTTTCTCCTGTCCCGAAGGCTGCAGCGCGATGCCTCAAGCAGCCCCTTGCCGGCCCAGCCCAGGCAGAGAGCCCTGCTCTGCGGCCCTCAGTGCTGATGGCCACCCCCCAGTCGCCTCTCACAGCCTCCTCACGCTCAGCGTGGCGGCCCGGTCCCCACCGGAGCCGTGGGCAAGCACCAGCCTTCGGAGCCCTCCGGCCGCTCCCGTGTCCGGCAGCGTGGATGGATCACGCGCTCGGCATGGAGCGCCGGCGGTGCCGCCGGGGCAGTCCCACAGCGCTCCTGCCACGGCAGCCGGTGACTGGCACTGCCCCAGATGCGAGTCACAGAGACAACCAGCGAAGGGTGTAACTGGCCTTCTGCCGGGCGCAGAGCCCAGCCCGAGCTGGAGGTCAGTTCAGTGCTTCAGAGCTGGAGCAAGCCCAGGTCACCGCGGCTGCAGCCACGCGTGGATCCCACTGACCCTGGCATTAACAGCCGCCCGGGACCACTCTTCTCTGGCGGGGCAGCCTGCTTCTAGGACCACAGTGGGTGGCCCCCAGCCACTGCTCTGCTCGGTGAGCTCCAGCTGCCTGCCCGTGGCCACGTTCCTCCTCCTCTGCGTGGCCGAGAGCAGGAGACCCCCCAGCTCCCTGCGCCGGCCGCTCCTCTCTCCGCTCCCCAGGAACAGCAGCCCTGGCACCCCCTGCAGCCCTCGGCTCCCTCAGGACGGGAAGGAGCCCGGCCGAAGGGCACACGGCTACCGTTCGCTCCTCCGGCATTCGGACTCTCCTTCCTCTCCCCCAGCTTTGCTGGGCTGTTCTAACACACCAGGGCTGACTCCGGGTGTCCGGGCTGCGCTCGAAGCTCAGTGAGGCTTCTGATTTCCCAGGAAACACCCTTCCTCCTCTCCTCCCAAAGCTGTTCCCACAGGGGTCACTCTCTTGCTGGCGGTGGGCTGCTTCCTCCCTTTCTGGGATGGACCTTTGCTCAGTTCTTCTCCCAGCAGGGTCTGGTGGGTCTCACCGAAGGGTCAACCTTGCGTGCTCCTGGTCCAAGAGGGGACTCAGCCAGCAGGGTGGGAGTCCCAGAGCCGCAGGCACAGTCCAAGGGGGACACGGCCAGCAGGGTGGGAGCCCCAGAGCCGCAGGCACTGGCTGCTGCAGTGCTGGGTTCTCACCTCCCAGCAGAGCGCACAAAGACAGCTGCTCTCATCAGCTCACTCCTGCTCCTGTTCCTGCAGGCAGTGATGGCTACCAGAAAGCCAGGGAGTTTAGCCACTGCTTTGCCAAGCCTGAGGCAGCATCTGTGGGACCCGCTGTCCCCTGCTGAACGCTCCAGCAGCCCGGCCACAGCAGGGTGTGTTTTTCGGGTAAAACAGTGCAGGAGCAGAAGCTGCCGGCTCCCTGCGCCCCTCCCCACAAGGGTCTCTTCTCCACTGCCAGCTAAACGTTCCCCACTTGGCAAAGCCGACCGCATCCACTCCGAGCCGCCAAGCACCACTGTCCTGGCAGAGGCGGCCTCAGACAAGCGTCATCTGACCTGGAGCCCCCACACCTTTGCCGTCCTTGCAGCAGGGGTCCTTTGGCTCCTGTCTGCTTCTGCCCTTCTTTCCCTCGGATCCCACGGGCCGAGCAGCCCCTGCGGGGGTGCCCTGCGGCCCTGGGTAGCCCCCCGGTGCAGCCACGCAGGTGGCCTTCTCTCAGGCCTCGCGGGAGACGCCAGCAGCACCGCTCGAGCACCAGCACAAGGGGATCCAGCGCGGCCGAGGACCCGGCAGCGCCGCCGTGCTGGCCCTGCGCGGTGCACGGAAGGATCAGCCGCCGGCCGCCGCCAGGCAGGTGAGCCCAAAGCCCTTCCAACTCACTGCGTGTGGGTTCACAAGTACAACCCCGGCACAAATGCAGCTATTGTTAGGGTGAGGCGGCCACCCCGGCTGGGGACCGAGATTAGCAGCTCGCCCTTTGCACAAGGCTTAGCAGGGCCTCATTGTTCAGGGTTTGTTTGTTAATTTGCATTTCTGTCCCTGTCTGCCAAGGGCCCACGTTCTCCAGCACCCTGGGCCACCTCATTTTCTTCCAGCTTCCCACTGCTAGAGCCTGCCAGGGCAGAAGCAGAGGAGAGGCCAACTCTGTGTCGCTGCTCACCACCGAGCGCAGCCTCAGCGTAGAGCTCGCCGAGTTCTCAGACAAGCGAGTACGAAGGCGTCGAACACGGGGAGGGCTGCGCCAGCCAGGCTGCTCTTCCCCCAGCAGCAGCAGCAGCAGCGCCAGGCAGCTCCCTTCCTGCGCAGCCCTCCCGCAGGAGGCACCTAAAAAGCAGGGTAGAGGCAAAGAGAACGGAACGCAGCAAAGCCCTGCTGGGGAACTGACAGAATCAACTCAGAGCAACCAGGTGGCATCTTTATCGGCCCTCGTCACACAGCGACAAGGGCTGCTCCAGCTGTCATCCTCCGACAGCGCAGGCAGAGCGACGGGGACCCCAGCAACCGCCCGGCGAGAGAGGCCTTTCCCAAAGCGCAGGCACCGCTCGGCAGCGCGCAGCGGTGACCACCGCCGTCGTCGAGCCGGTCGCAGCCAGCGGCGCCGGGCTGTGGGCGCTGGAGGGCTGCCTGGGGGCCACGTGCGCAGCCACGGCACATCCTGAGCCACAGCACTAGCTGTTTGCGGCTGGACTTGCCCGGGCAAGAGGGTGCTTCGGGTGCCAGCGGCCTTCAGCACCTGGCTCCGCAGGCACCGAGCCTCCCGCACAAGTGGCCCTGCAGGGTCTGCAGGAAGGCTGCTCCGTTGGGCTCCTGTTGCATTAACTGCCAGCACCCGTGCGCAGGGAACACCCAGCGCGGGGCAGGTGGCTTCAGCCACCGCTGACCTTGGCTCTCAAGCACTTCAAACTCTCTTCACGCCCCTCCAAGAAACACCTCAGCAACTGCACCACCAGTCGCAAGGATTTGATTTCTGCATCTAAGAAACTCCAACAGCCCAAACACCGACACACGGGAGCAATTCTTTCCTCCCCAATGCTCTCCCTCACTCCAGAGCTTGCAGTGACCCCCACTGGCAGCGGCCGGGCGGGGTTCAGTCATCACTGACAGCCCTCTGTGCTGAGACACGAGGTCAGCAGAACATGGCCACCAGAGGGCTGGCCACTGTGCCATCTCACCGAGCAGCACAGCTCAGCACAGCCTCCTGGCATCCAGCGCTTTCCTGAGCAAAGAGTGAACAACTCAGAGAGCCCTGGCAGGGGCTGCCCAGCAGGGTCCTGGAGGCTCCTTCTCCAGAGACGTTTCAAACCCGCCTGGCGCTGTTCCTGTACAACTGGATCGAGGGGATCCTGCTGTGGCAGGGGGACTGGACTGGGTGATCTTTGGAGGTCCCTTCCCGTCCCCGATGTTCTGGGATTCTGTGAACATAGACGTGTGTGTAAGCACCAACAAATGGCACTGCTGCTTGCACAGCGGAGGAGAGCAGTCTGTTCCACAGCTACCCGGCCTTCACCGACGCAGAGCGGATCCCAGGGAAGTTCCCCAAGCAGTCACAGCCAGCAGGAAGGGCCTCAGCACTGCTGTCACAAAAACAGCAGGAAAAAAGAGCTGCACTGGAGGACTGGAGCAGTCTGGGACAGAACCACTGGAGACCTTAGAAGAAAAGCCCTAGCAGAAGCGAAAGGGTAACACGAGTTGAAAACACGAAGGTAAGGAAAGTCCCTTGGTAGTTCAGCAAGCACAAGGACCTTGGACAACCTGGATGCCAGCAACCACCTCGGGTCTGTGACATGTGGCTCTGGTGCAAGTGCTGGAAACTTCTGAGCAGGGAACAGCTGTCTGGCGTGTCCAGCCTCTTGGTGGGAAGATAACGCGTTCCTTCACATGTCTGTCGCCAAGTCAGCGGCACATTGAGGGAAGCCGAGGGAAGCTGGACATTCCTTCCACCCAGCAGGCCGACAGGCTTCAGGGGCTGGGCTGCTGTAGTGGGGGCAACATTAATCAGCTGCAGCCACCTTGGGAGACTGTGGTTGCCGTGCGGAACACGGGGGACACACATGCAGGAATTCTGTCTCACCCCTGCCGGACCAGCCGTCTCTCCCCGTCTGCCTGCTCTGGAAAAGTGCCCCGCTGAAGGAGCACTTTCAACTGGAGCCCAAGGGCAAACACTCCACTGGAACTTTGCCCTGATCAATAGTAGCAATGTTCGTGTCACATGAGAGTCAAAGGATGGGATACGGTGCTTACTGCAGTCAGCAAACACGCTGATTATGCTCAGCCTGCTTGAAGAAGGGGACAAGTGAGGTCGGGTCCACCCACACGCTAACGCAATCATCATCCTCCTCCTTATCCCGTTTGCTCTGGCTCACACTGCAAACACCCTCCTCGCCAGAGGAGGCTGCTACTGACCTCTCGTGGATCTCTCCTCTGCACTCGAGGAGCCGCCACGAGCAGTTTCTCCAAGAACATGCCTGAGGGAGGTAAGCAGAGCAAGCTCCGAGTCGTGCTAGCGCGAGGAGGTCAGCTGGCCCAGGTGGCTTTTCCCAACTGTACAGCACAGCAGGCTTCCTGCTCATTTCTTCAGGGCACTCAGGGCAGCATCAGCAAATCCTAACCCTTCAGTCACAGGAGACTTGGTGCAAAACCTCCCTCACAAACACTTGCATTGGAGCGTGAGGCGTCTGTACCTGTGCGAGGGAAGCCTGTGGCAGTCCCACACCCCTACTGTGGGTAACTTTCCCGAGAACCGTAGAAAAACCTTGGCCAAGCATTCGGCCGTCAAGGCCGACGAAGCAAACCAAAACAGATGTGTTCCCCAACCCTGCCCAGCGACAAAGGACTAGGGAAGAAGCCGGTGCGGTGGGCGGCACAAAGGAGGCAGCGCTGCTGGGGTTCTGAAGGGCACAAAAACCTTGGTGCCCGTGCAGCACAAAGAACAGGCCGGGCTCTTCCACTCACCAGCTGCTCCTGGAAAAGCTAAAACGACGTTTGTGACACCTGTCTTTGTAGAGGAAGCTTCAACCACTGACTCAAAGCAGCTTCTTCAAACAACCTGGTGTTGACACAAGCTGCAGCTAACACTGCTGAGGGAGTGGAGTCCCATCATCAACCTCTGGTGCAACTGCAGCAGAGTGACCACAGGGGCTCCTGTGACACCACCTGCAGTCACTGCCTCTGTATCAACAGGGCTGGGAGTTCTAAACTAACTCACGGCCTCTCTGCTGAGAAGTACAGGCAAACAGAGCATTTACCTGTGCAGGCCGCAGCGCTCCTCCTCTGCCTCCTGCAGACAGGGAGCACATCCTCAACTCCAGTGTCCCAAACGGGGATGCTTTAGATCACTTCTAACTCAGCTGACGCTGAGCTGACATAACCTCCAGTGACTGAGAATGAGGGAAGCGCCACCTGCTACACTGCAGTTGTGGCCTGGAGCTCCCTTAGTCAGAAGAAACCACCCTGCCTTTGGGCTGACGGCAGCTCGTAGAGGTCCCCCTGAAGAATAAGTCAGTATTCAAAACACTTTTACCCAAAACCGAGGCACAGCCCAAGGCCCAAACTCAGGATGGGTCGTCGCATTCTTTTGAGAGGAAGGTTGGGAGGAAGCAGAACCCTGCCGTAAGAAGCTCCAGCTCCCAAACACGCTGCCGAGAACAACCGCAAAGCAACCTGCCCCAGTGACAGGTACCTTGGCCGGGTGCACTCAGCCCTCATGCGGGAGCAGGGAGAAGCTGCGCTGCCTTGCACTGCAAACTCCCCCAAGCCCCTTGATATTTTGATACTGCAGCCAACACACAGGGTCACCTGAGAAAGGTGGCTGCCAGCACACAAAATAAACCAGACTACCACACTGGTTCCAGACAGAGACTGCATCTGATGAACAGAGCACGGACACTTGCAGTTCTGGAGGAGGATCAGCGATGGCCACAGCCAGGCCACCCGTTACCCTGCTCTGCCTTGCTGAAAGCCACTCTGCAGTCATTTTCCCAGTACACCCATGTAGGTATTTCCTGGAAAACTCTACTCAGTGTTTGAACCACCTCACTGATTACAAGATCTCCCATCTTTAGAGTTCACTACTCACATTCTTCTGAGGCCAATGTTTGCACAAGGCAGGAGGCCTTTCAACAGAGCCTGTGAGAGACTGATCAACTCATCTGAGGAGATCACAAACTTCACCTTCATCCTTAGAATCGCAGAACTGTTTTGGCTGGAAAAGACCTTTCAGATCATCAAGCCCAACCTTACTTGGATCTTCCCATAATCTATCCCAAATTCCACGCTTTTGAGGACTAACTGAGACGCTAATCTCAGCTGCTGATAAGGCATCTAAATGACTCCAGCATGCTCTGCATGAGCACATCCCAACCTGCACAATGGCAAAGGGCTACGCAAGCTGTGCACTCAGAACACAGCTGAAGCACCTCGGAGCGAGCACACGTTCCTTCGGGCTACTAGAGGTCCTTAACCAGCATGCCTTCCCCTCCAGACAGACAGAAGAACGTAGCTGCTATCAGAACTTCGAGACTGCAGTCCCTGACGGCAGCCTTTTCAGGCCAGGAGCACGGGTTTGTCACACCCCTCACAGCTACCTCCTTCAGGCAGCTTCACCTCACCTGGGCACGGCTCACAGAACTCACGGCTACGTCAGCATGATCTCCGGTCGCAGCGACAACCCCTGATGTTTATGGGTGTCAACACCCAGCTCAGATGAACACGTGCTGTTCCCACTTCACAGACTCCCAGTTTTCCAGTGGCCCTCTACAAGCGCTCAGACCGCTCACTGGAAGGGGAGAGCTGGTCTGCTGCTCGCACGTGCAGCTTTGCAGGCAAGGTAAAAGCAAGCCCACACAAAGTCCTGTGCCTGGCTCCGCTACTGAAGTCAGCTTGAACCTGGAGGTTTCCAGAGCATAACGTTCCTTCCCGCTCAGCCCACAGCAGCAGCAAAGGGCTCGACGACACTCAGAACCACCTTAACACTGCACTTTGAGGCTGGATCTTACGGGAACGGTGTGTTTATTCCTCCTGCATACACACCGTGTCTCCATTTTGCGTTGCCGGGGATTTTCAAGGCAGGAATGACTGTGAATCACAGCTGCCACAGGAGAGGTCAGTGTTCTCCGGAAAAGCACAAAACAAGAAATGCTGCACATCGGCACTCCACAGTAACTGACGGTACAAAACTGCCCTTCCGCCGCGCGACACCCGAGCCTACATTAACATGCAGCAACAGATCCAGACACGATTGTCCCTTCACGCTTGAAGGGGAAGGAGACAAAGAAAATGCAAAGAAAGGCTATTTTTAATCACCTTCAGGCTTAAACGTTTCCTCAGAGCAAAGCTTAAAGCTGGCTGTTCAGATCCTGTTCTCTTGCTTGGCGTGTCCACAGTCCTTTAACACCTACCACGTCATGAGTGCTAGAGCGCTAGAAATGCTTCCAGGAGAAGCTCTTACTGCCTTCCAAACTCACAGAGATCTAAGTCCCAACGGTCCTTTCTACCTCATCAGCAAACAAAAGACACTGGGGCCGCTGCTCAATACAAAAGGATCCTTCGTTCGATGGCCTTGCGGCATATAGGGCATTCACTCATCCGGTCTCCACAGAGCTGGCACGTTCCGTGGCCGCAGAGGAAAATCATGTTCTTCAGACGATCCAAGCAGACGGGACACATGGTCTGGAAAAGATGTGGGCAGGCCACAGTCAGCGGCAGCGGTTACAGAGGACTGAACACGCAGCGCATCAGTCTCTGACCCAGAGCAGTATGGGTGCCAGCAGAGCAGCGCAGCTCGCTGCCCCAGCCCCTCACCTGCAAACACGTTGAAACGCTCCAACATGTCGCTTTGTTCTAAATAACAGAAGATGTGTTGGCTTTTCCCATTATTTTAGAGCCCAAACACCTGTATCGAGCACTTTTACCTGCTCCTTGATGTCCTGTAACTGTTGCTGCAGCTTCTGCACATCTGCGTTGACGTTGGTGTTGTCCTTGTCCTTCTGCAGGACTGGAATGTTCCCACTTGCTGCAGTGGAGAGACAACGCGATTACGCATCGATCTAACAGAACAGGAGTTGTTATTCCCAGGGCACAACCTTTCAGCTCCATCAAGTGAGTCAAACCTATCCAATTAAATTCATTAACACATCCCCGAGCTCAATCCACAAAGAGCTTTCTGGTGGCAATGCTTCTCGGGCAAATATTTCCTCGGTGACATCAAAACCGTCTGTGGCCCCTGTACGTTCCGAGTTCCTATTTGCCAGTCCACTAAGACTCCAAGGTCCCTTCCAAGGAGCTGCTGTCCAGCAGAACAGCCCCTCCCAGTTCCGTAGCACCAGTGCACTTGCTGAGGGCACCCTCTACCCTCTGTCACTTGTCACCCTGCTCCTTTCCCTAACAGTGCTGAACTCTTAACATGTCATGATCACTAGAGCCAACCTCCACATCCACGACCAGACCCTCGTTTGCTGACAGAATCACCACTGAAGCTGCCTGTACCCAAACACAAGCTAGTTACCGCTCCTTTCCCAGTCCGAGCTCCAGGAGCACAAAACCCCCAGTTATTTGCCCATTTGCAGACAAACTCCAGCTTCTGCTCCACAGGCCGTTAAAAAGCAGCCACAAAGTCCGGCACAAACCAGCCTCTCTTCCAGATGGTGGAATCAAACCTTCAGGGCAATGACTGTGTTAGCACTGCATCACACCTGCTGCCCCCAGTGCAGACAGCAGTGCCACAGCACACAGCTACCGGGCTCAAAACAGGTGTCATTAAACTCTTCTCCAAGAAGAGGAAAGATCCCGGATATTCAGAAGAGTAAGAAGTTGGGGAGAGGAGGGGAGGGAGGAGAAGGATGGCATTTGGAGTCACTCACAAATATCATCAGTGGTGTCTTCTGTGCTCTTCCCTCCGCAGCACATGATGAAGGGCACTCTTCGCTCAACCACCGCCCGACACTGCACACACTTCTTCATCAAGCTGGCACAGTCTGAGAGGACAGAAAGCTCAATCAACTGGGGATCCTGCTATTCCACTCTCCTCCCCAGGCCCTGAGCTGGTTTATTCACAGTAACTACAGAGCACTGCCCTAGCAGACGCTCACAAGACAACCGACTACTCGCACTGTCTTCACACCACTTCCTGCAAATTGCAGCAGAAACAGCGTGTTGTTTGGGATGCAGAGAGCACCTGCTCTCTCTTCAAGAGAACAGGCTTCTCCTCCTCCAAATGGATGTCTATTCCACAAGAATTACAGGAACTGGAAAAGCAAAATCACACCTGAGCCCAGAGCTTCCAAGAACGTCTTGGCTCTCTGCTTCTCACAGTCCTGTGCTCTAGGGGCACTCAGCTGTGCTCCTTACCCTCAGAAGGGTCACTCCGTATCTTTTGTCCCAAGAAAGTCGGCTGTAACTCTTATAATTACATCTCATCAATGCTGAAGGGCACCAGGATCCAACAGAGTGGGTCCTATCAACTCCACAAAATTTGGCCAACTGTGTCCAAAATAAGAATGAGAGCAGGTCAAGGGAGGGGATTCTATCCCTCTAGTCTGCTCTTATGGGATCTCCCCTAGAGTGCTGTGTCCAGGTATGGAGCCCTTGATCTAAGGGCATGTCCCACGGGCAAGGACACCTCTCACCAGACCAGGCTGCCCAGAGCCCCATCCAACCTGGCCTTGAGCACCTTCCAAGAAAGGGGCATCCACAACCTCCCTGGGCAGCCCATTCCAGTGCCAAACTCCAGCTATCACGTCAGACTACCAAGTAAAGTGGACCTGAAGTCAGCTTCCCAGGGCTTTCCTAGCAGTCTGATCCCAAATGCTGCGTTTCAGGGTTACTTTGACAAGAACGCCCACCAAGGTCACTTACTCTCACAGGCACACATGTGGCCACAGGGCTGGAAGAGCACCGCTGCCTTTTTGTCTGAGCACACCACACACTCTTCAATCTGTAAAACACAAGAAACACACATGAGAAAAGTTTCTTCTCTGCCCTCAGCATGGGTTCGCAGTTACAGTTTGTCATCTAGTGCTCCTGAACTAATCCAGCATCTCAGAACGCGACTGAAAAGGGTGATCACACTGATGTCCAGAAGAAGACATCCACTGGCAGGGGTTCTGTGTTCACGCAGAAGCGACAAGGACAGTGTATTTCTCTTATTCTTCTTTGTCTCCTTCTTGGCTCTACCACATAACCTGGGGCTGTTCAGCCCAGGCACCAGGGCTAAGGCTGGCTCTCACCTGGGAAGGCCGATCTCCACAGACCAGCTTATTTAGATGGATGAGTGGAGAGAAACATTTGCTGCTCTGAATCACCTTTTCCCAGAATCACAGAACATTAGGGATTGGAAGGGACCTCGAAAGATCATCCAAGTCCAATCCCCCCAACACAGCAGGATCCCCTAGATCCAGTCATTACGGATTGGAAGGGACCTCAAGAGATCACCCAGTCCCATCCCCCTGCCACAGCATCCTGTGCCCCAGTCGCACAGGAACATGGCCAGGTGGGTTTGAAATGGCTCCAGAGAAGGAGACTCCACAACCCCCCGGGCAGCCCCTGCCAGGGCTCTGGCACCCTCACTGGCAAGAAGGTCCT
>JAOXOE010031693.1:0-11702 GCA_028565055.1 Phoeniculus purpureus
GAGTCTCCTTCTCTGGAGATGTTTAAAACCCACCTGGACATGTTCCTGTGTGACTTGGTCTAGGTGATCCTGCTGTGCCAGGGGGATTGGACTGGATGATCTTTCGAGGTCCCTTCCGATCCCTAGTGATTCTATGGAGAGAAGTGAAGAAGTCGTCACTGATGGGGGAGAAGAGGGGAGGAGTGAGGGTGGGGCAGACACTTTTCAACCTTTTACACTCAAACTTTAAACTTTTCTGCAGAGAACACACAGGTTAATCCTACAGATTCTGCTCAGCTTTTAAACTCACCGTTTTTTAAAAAACTCACGAGGTTTTTTTGTTAACTGATCCTTGGATGAGTTTAAGACTCCTAGATGCAGCATTGGGGGATCTGGTTTAGGGGTGAACTTGTAGAGTAGGGTCGATGGTTGAACTCGATGATCCCAGAGGTCTTTTCTAGCCTGAGTGATTATGTGATTCTGAAGCAGAAGATATTCCTATTTCTTTCTGTTCCGCTTGCTGCCCCCGTGCTGCTGAATTGTCCAAAGCACCCAACGAAGCTGGTGCTGATTATGTAGTTTCTTATGGCAAATAGTTGGCATGAAACGTGTTTTCTTGTGCTTGCTGTCCGATCTACTCTTTATGGCAAAGAAAGGTCCTTTTGCACCTCTGACGAGTTTAATTTTGTAAGAAGGCTCTTCTGGGGCCATGGACAAGAATGTGATGATGTAAGTGTGTCTGGGACTGTACCGCGGCCTCAGAGCTTATTCTTTGAGTGCCCTGCCTGAGGATCGCTTAACTGCAATCATAATGTTGAGATGGGTGAGACATGATGTGAGCCATCTTCTGCATCATCTGCTGCCCTGCAGAAACGAGCAGCAGGGACAGAAAGGCTGTATTGCCTTGGCAGGCAGGATGCTTGGGCAGGGCTGCTCTGCTTGCTGGGGCAGAGCCCTTCAGCAGGCAGGTGGCTGGGAGCAGGACCAGACCTGGCTCCTGTTCAGTCCTGGCACTGCCGCTTGGCTGGGCTCTGGGTAATTAGGATGTGGCTGCAGTTGGGGAAATCAGGGATGAAATTCTGACATCAAAACATTGACACATAACGAGACACGTAACGGAGGTGACTGCAGTCAGGGGCGTTGTGGGCAACTGAGGGAGACGAATGTCTGCAGAAGGGATTTGGTTTGCCAAGTAGCCACTATTTGAGAACCTCAGTCAGGTGCCCGAGACCAGGAAGGGCAGGCTGGACTGAATGGCAAAACCACCAGAGTCCCCATCCCTGGAGGTGTTTGAGGACAGACTGGCTGTGGCTCTTAGTGCCCTGGTCTGGCTGATGTGGTGATGTCAGGTCATGGGCTGGGCTCAATGACCTCAGAGGTCTCTTCCAACCTCAATAATTCTGCGATTCTGTGTTTTCTTGTCTACATCATAATGCCCCGGTGTAGGATGAGCCTGACCGGAGCGTGCGAAGCTCAGTCCGTTCGTATTTAAGAGTCTCCCTCTCACTGTGCATTTGGACACCCGACGTCTTCCAGAGTCTCTGCACCTCCATTCCCTCACCCGTCGCCGAGCCCGAGGTGCACCGTGACCCTGCTCAACTCGTGCACCCCACAGTCAGCGCTGAGCCTGTGAGCAGGTGGTGCTTTTTGCACGGCGCTTAGAAACGCGAACGCACACCCCAACCACGAGATGAATTGCTTGTAGCAATAATTCCTGTGATGTTCAGCTTCTGCTGGCGTTTGCACCAGCGTAACTAATAGCAGAGCTTGCTCTTTGCCTTTCTCTTGGCTGTGCGCACTGGGCTCTGTTGCTGCAGGGAAGGGAAGCGATTCAGGGTGGCTGGCTCGCGCACGGGCAGTAATGATAGCAGAGATATTTACTTGTCTCCTGCTAACAGCGCTTGCCGGCAGGAGGGAAGAGGGGAGGGTTTGATTTCTTTAAGCAATACGTTTTTAAGGGGGGAAAGTGTCGCTAAGAAAGTGAGAGAGGGTTACCCGTTGAAGTTTATTGTTAGTGTTGATGAGTTTTGCTCTTTCAGCTGGTAGCGTGTGCGCCTGAGCGATAAGGAAGGTGCATGAATGCTCATTTGATTGGAGCCAGCAACCAAGTCCAGAGGGTGGTAGCTTTGGCTTGGTCCTTTTTAATAACCAAATAATTTCTTTGCTGTTGTTTCACCGGCAGCCAGTATGAGTCACATCATTTAAGGCAGTCATCTACCTCCTGGGGTTGTTTCCAATGCTGTGATGATTATTTTTTTCCTGGCTTATTTGCTCATTATTCTTCATGACGAGAAGTGGACCAGTGCCCTCTGGTTGGAAAGGAGCTCTGGCTTTGCTGGAAGAGACATAGTAATTAAAAGATGGCCAGCCCAGAGAGGTCATGGCGTGTAAACGTTCAACTCTGATTTCTGCTTGAAATGTATCAGACAGACCTGTGGGTGGATGGAATGGTTGTTCTCCTGAGGTAATCCCAGTCTGTAAACATCTGGGCTCCGGCTATGCCAAGAGATTGGCCTCAGGAAAGCAATCTGGAGGCAAAAACTGAAAGGATCTGACTCACAGAGATTGCATGTAATGGACTGCTGTCCTGGAGAGAATCACAGACCATTAGGGATTGGAAGGGACCTCAAAGGATCACCTAGTCCAATCCCCCTGTCACAGCAGGATCACCTAGACCAAGTCGCACAGAATCAATCCAGGCAGGTCTTCAACATCTGCAGAGAAGGAGAATTCACAACCCCCCTGGGCAGCCCCTTCCAGGGCTCTGTCACATTCAACATGAAGAAGTTTCTTTTCATATTGATGTGGAACCTCCTCTGTTCCATCTCATACCCACTGCCCTTGTCCTGTCATTGGATGCCCCATAGCAGAGCCTGGCTCCATCCTTCTGAGACCCACCCTTTCCATATTTATCAACATTAACGTGGTCACCCCTCTGTCCATGAGATTCCAACATGTGATCCATATTTATAGGAAAAAATTCCAACCTTATTCTATAGGAGCAGCAGGCACTGTGGAGGTGCTTAGTAGATCGAGAGAGGTTCTCCTCCCCTGGTGAGACCACATCTGGAATATTGTGTCCACTTCTGGGCTCCTCAGTTCCAGAAGGACACAGAACTGCTTGAGACAGTCCAGCGCAGAGCCACAAAGATGATGAAGTGAATGGAACATCTACTTGATGAGGAAAGGCTGAGGGAGATGGGTCTCTTTAGCTTTCAGGAGACTGAGGGGTGACCTTATTAATTTTTATAAATATAGAAAGGATGGGTGTCAGGAAGATGGAGCCAGGCTCTGCTCAGTGTCATCTAGTGATAGAATAAGGGGCAATGGGTGTGAGCAGTGGGTGGTTCCACATCAATATCAGAAGGAACTGCTTCACTGAGAGGGTGACAGAGCACTGGAAGAGGCTGCCCAGTGGGGTTGTGGAGTCTCCTTCTCTGGAGATGTTTAAAACCCGCCTGGACATGGTCCTGTGTGACTTGGTCTAGGTGATCCTGCTGTGGCAGGGGGATTGGACTAGAAGATCCTCTGAGGTCCCTTCCAATCCCTAATGTTCTGTAGTTCTGTGATTCTCCTCATTTTGAGCTCTGGACTAGCCGTATCACTTAGATAATTTAATACACAGAGCTTCAGGCTGTCGTCGTTATGTTCGCTCATGTAAAGTACTTTATACTTGAGGAACAATTTGGCCGAGGCAGCAGGGATACTTCTGTGTAAATATGTCATGAGATCAAACCTTTTAATGTTCATAAAAATACAGGATGTCAATGTGAAGTCTCGTCTGTCCAAGGCGTCTGAGGTCTGCTGATTTATGAAGTGCTGTAAAGTGCGACCGTGGAAGCCTGTAACACTCTGGCAGCTATTTAAATAGCAAAACTTTCTTCCAAAAACGTGATGTATGGGAGGCATAAAAGTTTTAAAGCAGGAGACTGCTTTAATAGGGAAGGAGTATTAGCATTCATTTACTGACAAGAAAGAGCTGATTTTCCTTACAAGAAACGCTCCTTCCACGGCCACCTCGTGCTCAGTATTAATCAGCTCAGAGCCTGGCTACTGCCAAGAAGCCCGCGTGAGATCCGCTTGCGGGAGAGTGGGGAGAGGTTAATATTCTCTGAATACTTGGGTGGCAGAGTCGAGCAGTCAGGACAAGCAGTAATTTTCTGCTGCCTAGTAAAATCAAAGGCAAAAAGCTCGTTGTCTGGTGAAGCCAAACGAGTGCCTGTGGCCGGGATGGAAGTGGAAGGATGGCAAAATCCATCAAGCCGATGCGTCAGTTTGCAGTGGGCAAGTCCAAGGGCCAAACGTCACCCTAGGTACTCTTAGGGTACTTATGACTTCACGTCTTCATGAAGGATACCTTGGCAAGTTTGCAGATGACACAGAGCTGGGGGGTGCAGTTGATATGCCTGAAGGACAGGATGTCATCCAGAGGGACCTGGGTAGACTGGAGAGTTGCACCCTTACGAGAGTTGAACCTTACGAGGTTCAACAAGGCCAAGTGCAGAGTCCTGCATCTGGGCTTGGGTAACCAGCATTACCAGTACTGGCTGGGAGGGGATCTATGGGAGAAGAGTCCTATGGAAAGGGATTGGTGGATGAAAAACTGGACATGAGCCATCAGTGTGCAATTGTAGCCCAGAAGGGTGATCACATTCTGGACTGCATCAAAAGAACTGTGGCCAGCAGATCAAGAGAGGTGATTCTGCCCCTCTACTCTGCCCTGTTGAGACCTCACTTGGAGTGTTGTGTCCAGTTCTGGAGCCCCCAGCACAAGAAGGATGTAGACAGACTGGAGTGCCACTAAGATGACTGGGGAATGGAGCATCTCTTGTGTGAGGACAGGCTGAGGAGTTGGGGCTGTTCAGCCTGGAGAAAAGAAGGCTTTGGGGGGACTGTTTTTTGACCTTTCAGTACCTGAGGGGAGCCGACATGACGGCAGGGGAAGGTCTTTTCAAGAGGGTTTGTACGGACAGGACAAGGAACAAGCTGGGAAAGGAGAGATTTAGATTGGATATTAGAAGTAAGTTCTTCAGTGTGAGGGTGGTTGGCTGGAATGGGCTGCCCGGGGAGGTAGTGGGGTCCCCATCCCTGGAGTCATTGAAGGTCAGGCTTGATGAGGCTCTGAGTAGCCTGACCTAGGCAGAGTTGTCCTCGTGTAGGGAGGTTGGACTAGATGACCTCTAGAGGTCCCTTGCTGCTTGGACCATTCTATGATTCTGTGTTGCTTCATGTGGTCGTGGTGGCAGGAGGATGCCAGCAGGCAGAAACACAAGTGGCTGCTGGTTTTAGGTGCCTTAGATTGGCACTTCTGAGATGATAAAAGACACACACACGTCTCATGAGGTAGGAATGGGAGGCTCAAACACTGAGTAAGTTGGTCCTGTTGGAGCAGACAGCCTGGTTTGTAGGTAAGCTGAAGTCCCCATCATTTGAAATAGTTCTTACTTTGAAGGCCACAGTGAGAAGGAAGTGGCTGTGTGTAGATAACCACACTCCAGGAAGCAATGAGGAGCAGCGGAGCGCAGGACAGGAATATGCACTGGTGTGATTTTAATACCAGGAATTGATTGCATCTCAGAATAAGAATAACAGTTATTTCAAAGATCTTGACAGAGAAAGATCCTGGTAGAGGAAAAAACGTAACGAGAAGGTACCTCTTACCCCTTAACATTTCCGTGTAGTTGGTCCCCAGCCAAGAGTCTGTTGAAAATGGAATCGCTCTGTTTAACTGGGATCGTTTTTAAACCAGCTTATAATTTTGACCCTCTTAGGAGGATAAATAACCCGTGTAGAAGGGCATTTTTGTCGCCATTTGATAGATGGTCTACAGGTACTCTTCATGCCAGATGACCGGCCCCGAACTGCACAAGACCTCTGCAACAGAAAGAGACTTGGAAGCACAATATAGAGACCAACATGCTGGTTGGATGGGGATCGCTCTGGGCTGGATGAGGCCAGTTTGGTAACAAGGATAACTATGTCTTGGTTCTGGTACCACAAGGGGAGCGCTGGGGTTTGGCTTGTAAACTCCCTGGTGGGAAGTTGTGGTGCCTTGGGAAGATCGTGTAGTGTCATACTTTTGGCAATGACAACAGGTTGGAAGGAAGAATCACAGAACATTAGGGATTGGAAGGGACCTTGAAAGACCATCCAGTCCAATCCCCCTGCCGGAGCAGGGTCACCCAGACCCAGTTGCACAGGATTACAGCATTATCCTTCAGGTGGGACAAGGTAACTGCTACGCTGATAGTAAGACTTGGAAAGGCCGTTGAGAAGCCTCTGGGAATCGTGCTGTGGAAGAGATGATGTGTAAAGCAGGGAGGGTCCACACACACAAGCTCAGTGTTTTGCATCGTTCAGTTCATTAAGCCTCCCTCATCCTGCTTCCTTGTGCTGGAGGAGGAGAGGGCTGTCACAGCTGACAAGTGTGCTTTGTTTAGTGCTGGCTCCATCAGGCGGTTTGTAAGCCAAGCTGGAGGGAAGAGCTGTCTGATTAATCATTCGTGGGATGAGTACGACGATGCTTATTTAACCCGTAGCCTGGCTTGTGGGGTGCAGGTGTCCCCTATCCTGTGTACCACGTACACTGGTTAATACTGGTTTAGTGTCACCTTAAGGATTCCAAAAAGGAGATGCAAAGTGTTTGACTGAACATATGGTGCCCCCTTCAGAGGCTGATTCTATCCCCATCCTCAGGCCAGATTCTCAGTGAATATTAATTTCTATACCCCACCTAAATTTAGGGATATAACAGTCACAAGCTTCTTGGATTTCTGTTCCAACACGGGAATGTTGTACCAGTGCAACTGTTCAGTTTTGATGGATGAAAAGAGTTGGAGACTGGAGTTTAGATGGATTTTTGCTCTAGCAGTATGGTGCTGAGTCTGCATTAGGAAAAGCTTCCTCGTGGAAAGGGTTGTCAGGCATTGGAACAGGCTACCTGGGGAGGTGGTGGAATCACTATCCCTACACGTGTTTAAAAGTCAAGTAGGTCTGCAGCTTGGGGACAGGGTTTAGTGGTGAGTTGGGCACAGCTGGGTTAACGGTTGGACTCGAGGTCTCTCAGTCTTGTCGGGACAAGCATGATCCTGCGCTTTGGACAGAGCCTGGAGAAAAGCCTGTCTCCCATGTAAGTGTCACACTCGGGGTCATCTGTCAAGTGGCCTCGAAACATGCAATGCTGTGGTGAAGACAGCGCCTCTGGATCTGGGTTTAGGTTACTCCAAAGCTCTGCCTTTACCAACTGAGATTCTTCAGACTTCATGTGCTACAAAATGCACATGATAGGACGAAGGGCAGTGGGTGTGAGCTGGAACAGAGGAGGTTCCACATCAACCTGAGAAGGAACTTCTTCCTGGTGAGAGTGACAGAGAACTGGAGGGGGCTGCCCAGGGAGGTTGTGGATTCTCCTTCTCTGGAGACATTTAAAACCCACCTGGATCTGTTCCTGTGTGACTGGATCTAGGTGATCCTGCTGTGGCAGGGGGATTGGACTAGATGCTCTTTCGAGGTCCTTTCCACTCCCTAATGTTCTGTGATTCTCACAACTAGAGCCCCAAATTGGAGGCTCAAACAACCCAACCCAACAAAACCAAGAGATTTCTTCGTTTGAAGCCCAAGTACAGAGTCATCATTTTCAAACACCTTGTAGGTCCTGACTTGTTCACGCACAGGAACGCATGGATCAGGCCATCAAGGAAAGCAGGAGCCCTCGTGCTTGGTTGGAACGACGGCTTTGCACAGCAAATCATAAATATCGTGTGATTTTGCTGCCACTGGTCTCCTTGTTTGCTCCCTGACACTTGGAGTTTTGCTGTGGCAGCAGCTGAAGTTTTGTGCTCCAAATCCTTGAGCTTCTAACAGTAAATCAAGAAGAACCTCTGGTAGCTGAGGCAGCAAAGGCTTGTGATGCACAGCTGAGCCTGGTGAAAAGTAAGTTGCTTAATGCTAGGCAGCATCAAGCTGCGACACACACGCACACAGAGCTGGTTTATTCAGCTGCTTTTAGGTACAGTGCTGGTTTCTACTGGGATCCACTGAAGTTAGAAGTTCTCTGTAGCTGTGAGAAGTAAGTGGAATGTCAGCGTGGGGAAGGGGTCTCAGCTGGTGAACAGAATTGGAGTGTGTGCTGGTGCTGAAGCACTCTTGTCTGGATTGAGTCAGATGGGGTGGACTTGTGGCTGTGAAAACGTGCCTCAGTTTTTTTCACTTCTAGGTAGAGCCCAAATAGCTGAAACTGGGGCTTGGGCGTTTCTACTCAAGCTCCTGTAAGTCAGAGAGTCACAGAACATTAGGGATTGGAAGGAACCTTGAAAGATCATCTAATCCAATCCCCCTGCCACAGCAGGATCACCTAGACCAAGTCACACAGGAACGTGTCCAGGTGGGTTTTAAATGTTTCCAGAGAAGGAGACTCCACAACCCCCCTGGGTAACCCCCTCCAGTTCTCTGTCACTCTCACCAGGAAGAAGTTCCTTCTCACATTGATGTGGAACCTCCTCTGTTCCAACTCACACCCATTGTCCCTTGTCCTGTCATTAGATGTCACTGAGCAGAGCCTGGCTCCATCCTCCTGACACCCACCCTTCCCATATTTATCAACATTAATGAGGTCAGCCCTCAGTCTCCTTTTCTCCAAGCTCAAGATGCCCAGCTCCCTCAGCCTTTCCTCATCAGGGAGATGCTCCTCTCCCTTCATCATCTTTGTGGCTCTGCACTGGATTGTCTCCAGCAGCTCTGTGTCCTTCTGGAACTGAGGGGCCCAGAACTGGACACACTATTCCAGATTTGGTCCCACCAGGGCAGAGTAGAGGTGGAGGAGAACCTCTCTTGACCTTTGTTAGCAACCGTATAACCACAGATGTCTCTGATCTCCAAAAATCATTTGTGTGCAAGTTTTGGATCCACAAAGAAGCAGCTCTGCTTTGCTCTGCTTCAAAGCTCAGACGGGTTTGGACACCCTCTAAAAATGCCTTTCTCAGACATGCCGCATCTCCTGCCAGCTCTTGCTTGGCACCAACCAGAACCAGGACAGCACCGCTGTTAGCAACACCTGCAGGGAGTAAAAACTAAAACACCTAAAGACTAATCGTTTCCTCAGAGGACAAAATTCGTATCATCACCTGCCTTACATGAGAGAGCAGGTTTACAGAGAAGGGTAATGTGTTGTCTCCAGCGAAGGTGAGGCTGTAAGTGATGTTCACCCCTTTGATCTCACGTAAGGACAGCAGTATCGCCATGGCAAACCTCTGCCGCTGACTTTGCTTCCAGGAGTTGTTCCATGCCCATGTAAAAGGGAGGATTAGTATGCTGCTCTGCTGCTTCAGTGATTTGTACTAGTCTTGGAATAACAGGATTTGGAATAAGGTCTTAGGCAGTTCTTAGCTGCTTTCAACACCGGCCAGCACTGAGTAATTCTTCAGCCCCATGTGTGCTTGAGCTGAGTTGGTGCTGCTTCTCGTCGGTTGGATTGGATCTGGACACTTGGTGTCATCAAATCCTCCGAATTCTTGACAAGTCTTTTGTTGTTTTCCAATAATCCTCGTCTCGCCTCAGAGTTCAGCCGATGCGTTCATTTCCCATCCGTTGGATTGAGCAACAAACACACCTTCCAGAAGAAAAGTCATCCTTGGGCTGTGGTGGCTGCCTGAGGGGAGGCTGAGGATCACTGCAGATGAGGAGTTTGGGGTGACAGCAACAAGAAACGTGGAGGTGCCACCTGGTCCTTGGTCAAAGTGAGAGAGAGAAACGCTTTGCTCCCAGGTCAGTGCTGTTTTATCATAGAGTGGCAGGGGTCGGAAGGGACCTCTGGAGAGCATCTAGTACAACCCTAGGAAAAAAAAAACCTCTCGAAGATTCATTTTCTCTTCAGGGTTTTTACAGCCATTCAGGTGATGCTGGGGCAAAACAGAGGATGATGTGCCCTCTCACTGATGAGGTCCCTCAGTTGAGGTAGCATCATCTACACAACCCATGTAGGATGTAGAAGGAATGAGTAGCTCAGTGTTCAGAGAAGGTGCTGCTTAGCATCTGATAGGACTGATACTGAGAGAAGAGGGCTGCAGTCCTGAGCTGGAGCCCCTTCCCCTACGTTTCTACCCTGCACAGCTCAGAGGATGACAGCAGCAAGGTTCTGCTTTCCTCTTCTCACTGCATGTGTGTGTGTTCTGACACCAGACCTACTGGGTTATAGGTTTGTGGCAAATGAATGTGGAGAAGAGGTTGATTAGTTTGCAACCCGTGTCGTATCAGCTCTGTCAGCGCTGCTCTTTGCAGAGTTAGTCCAACAGCCTTAAAGACACCCAGCGATGAAGACTGGGGTTCCTCTGGCACTCTATTTCGGTACTTTACTTTTCCCGTCGGAGAGCTTTTTATCATTGACTATGAATCTGCTTTGCTGCGATTTATGTCTGTTACCTCCGGGTCTATCCACTGCAGAGCAGGCTCTTCTTGAAATGAAAAAGCCCACGTAGCTCAGTCTTTGTGAAACGTTTTCCCCAGTCTCTCGGTTGTTCTGACTTTCCTCTGACCTTCATCAGCTGGTACCCACCCAGCGCAAATGCGGACGCAGAGCTCTGACTGAGACCTTAGTAATGCTGAGCAAGGAACTGAGGGGTACAGTTTGCAGACTGTCCTCCTATCAGATCCTTCCAACAGGGTACCTGCCTTTTCCACAGCCCTTTTCCACTTCAGCAGGTATCCTGCAGCCCTCAGTTTCGTTTCGTTTGGTTTCTTTAAGGGATTTCAAAATGAATTCAGCAGGTGATTATTCCTCCCTAAGGGAGGGAACACTGTACATCTCTTGGTGGAATGCCAGAGATAGTTTTTCCTGTTTCTTAAAATCATTTTGATTTCTGGATGTATCAGTTGGTACAACCACAGTCCTTCCAGGCTTCCACCCACCCGAAAATTTAATGGCGTGCCTGCTGTTCCATCACCTTGATAATGAATGGAAATATTGATGACAACATGAGATGTGACACAGGCTCTGCAGAACCCGTCAACGAGCCAGCAATGTGCTCTTGGGGCCAAGGCGGCCAAAGGCATCCTGAGGTGGATCAGAAGTGGGGTGGGTAGCAAACCGAGAGAGATTCTCCTCCCTCTCTGCTCTGCCCTGCTGAGACTACAGCTGGAATATTGTGTCCAGTCCTGAGCCCCTCAGTTCCAGAAGGACACAGAGCTGCTGAAGAGAGTCCAGCGCAGAGGCAGAGAGATGATGAAGGGAGCAGAGCATCTCCCTGATGAGAAGAGGCTGAGGGAGCTGGGTCTGTTGAGCTTGGAAAAAAGGAGACTGAGGGGTGACCCCGTTAATGTTGATAAATACATGAAGGGTGGGTGTCAGGAGGATGGAGCCAGGCTCTGTGTCATCCAATGATACAATCATAGACTCATTAAGGATTGGAAGGGACCGCAAAAGACCATCTAGTTCAATCCCCCTGCCAGAGCAGGATCACCTAGACCAAGTCGCACAGGAACAGATCCAGATAGGACAAGGGGTGTGAGCTGGAACATAGGAGGTTCTACATCAATATGGGAAGGAACTTCTTCATAGTGAGGGTGACAGAGCACTGGAACAAGCTGCCCAGGGAGGTTGTGGATTCTCTTTCTCTGGAGATGACTAAAACCTACCTGGACATGTTCCTTTGAGACTTGACCTAGGTGATCCTGCTGTGGCAGGGGGATTGGACTGGATGATCTTTCAAGGTCCCTTCCAATCCCTAATG
>JAOXOE010031694.1:0-11702 GCA_028565055.1 Phoeniculus purpureus
ACTGCTCTCCAACAGGTCAGTCCCCAGCCTATACTGGTACCTGGGGTTGTTCTTGCCCAGATGCAAGACTCTACACTGCCGTTGTTTTAGTTTATTAAATTTCTCCCTGACCAGCTCTCCAGCCTGTCCAGGTCTCGCTGAATGGTAGCACAGCCTCCTGGGGTGTCAGCAACATCACCCAGCTTTGTGTCATCAGAAAACTTGCTGACAGTGCACTCTAGTCCCTCATCCAAGTCATTAATGAATAGGTTGAGTAGCACTGTTGCCCTTGGGGGACTCCACTAGATACAGGCCTCCAACTAAACTCTGTCCCATTGACCACCACTCTCTGGCTTCTATCCTGCAGGCAGTTCACCATCCACCTCACTACCTGATCGTCCAATCCACACTGCCTCAGTTTGGCTGCGAGGATGCTGTGGGAGACTGTGTCAAATGCTTTTCTGAGATCATGATAGACCACATTTTTTTGGTCTATCATGGCTTTGCCATCATCTATCCACCTGGTTATGCCTTCATAAAAGGCTGTCAGGTTGGTGAAGCCATGCTGACTGTCCCTAATGACTCGTTCTTGCTGTGCCTGGAGATAGCGTCAAGGATAAATTGTTCCATCACCTTTCCTGGGATGGAGGTGAGTCCATCAGTATGACATCACAGAGGTACAAAGTCACAGTCAGTTGACATCACAGTCAAGGCTTATGACATCACAGTTGGTCTGTATGACATCAGTGAGGTGTGAAGCCACAACAGGATGACATTACAGTCCAGGCTTGTGACATCATGGAAATATGAAGTCATACTCTGGCAATATCACAATCGCTGAGACATTAAGTCTTAGTCAGGTGATGTCACAATCACTGAATTATCACAGTCAAGAATGATGACATCACAGTCGGTCAGTGTGACATCACATTGAGACAAAGTCCCCTAAGATGACCTAGCATTCAAGAAGTATGATATCACAATCCAGCGCTATGACATCACGGAGGGATTTAAACACAATCCAACTACATGGCTGTCAAGCATGGTGACATCCCAGTCCAGCATTATGTGTGCACATGGAGATGAAGTCACAATCAGATGATGTCACATCCAAGAATAACAAAAGCACAGTTGGTCAGTGTGACATCACATTGAGATGAAGTCACAGTCACATGACATCACAATCACTGAAACATGAAGTCACAGTCTGAACATGTCACAGGCAAGAATGGGCAGTCAGTATGACATCACAGAGGTATGAAGTCACAGTTGACGTCACGGTCAAGGCTTATAACATCATAGTCTGCTGGTATGACATCAGTGAGGTATGAAGTCACAATTAGATGACATTACAGTCAAGGCTTGTGACATCCCATTTGATCAGTATGACATTACTGAGATATGACGTCACAGTTAGTTGACATCACAGACAAGGCTTGTGACATCATAGTCCGCCGGTATGAAATAATAAAAGTATGACATCACAGTCAGATGACATCACATTCAAGGCTTATGACATCACAGTCGGTCAGTGTGACGTCACGGAGGTATGAAGTCACAATAAGATGACATTAATTCTTGGTACTAACTCAACGTTCTCTGTGACCTTGGACAAATTGCCTATCAGGTTTTTCTCTGCTAATCAGCTGTAGGGTGGGAATTCATAGTACCTCCATGTTTCCTCACTATCTGCCTAGTCTATTTTCATTCTAAACATTGGGCAGCAAATGTTTTGTATTATTCATGGACTTAGGCCAGATGAGACTGGAACACCTTCTCAACTGACCTCCTGCATACCAGAGGCTATTATGTGTATATACAGTACACAGTAGGGAGCTGATCACAAATGGGGTCTTCCAAGTGCTCTTTCAAAAGCAGAGAAATAATAGTATGAAGTCAAACACAGCCATCACACCTTCCACTATCCACCCAATAGTAATTTTTGTCATTTTTATGAAGCTCACAAACCTCTGTGCATTTCTTCTTACTTTGAAAATTGCTTCGGAAGACAGTTTTTTGAAATGGAAGTTACTGAGAGAGTCCATACACATCAGGACATTTCAAAGAGAAAAGAGCTGGACATCCCAGCTTCTGAAGTGAAAACAATGTGTGCCAATAGATTGAACACTAGTGAAGTTGTTTCTATTGTAAACATGACACAGCTTTAAGAGAAAACAGTCTCTGCAAACCAGATGCTTGATGCATAAAACCACATAAATTAGGCCTCCTCACCCCACTCATCAATGTCTAACTACTACAAGGCTTTTGCAGGTAAAATACTGCGATCTCATTGTTGAGATAAGTTGACAAACAGTGAGTAACTCAAGGTAAACTAAGTCACAATCCTTAACTTCCATGCAATTGTGGGTAATGCCCTCAGTGGCATTATTTGTTCTCTGTAGGCTTATAATAGAGTATTTAAGTGGCACTCAACTCTATTTAGGAGAGCATCAAATAAAATTCAGCATAATAAGAATATTGTTTACTTCTCATTTCTGCTGATTTATAGAACTGTGCAGCTACTCAAAACAGTAGAATTTTCATATCTTAAATCTTGATAGACTGGAAGAAAATCATGCAAAAGAATACTACAGCAAGAAATGTGACTGAAAGTGTCATATACGTACTACATGTTTGTTCTGTTTATAATTGTACTGCATACTGTCATCATACCGGCTCAGGAAAACACCATCATATTGACAAGGGCAGTAATCCACATTGTTTCTCACCCAAGCGTGTGAGGATGTGTGCTCCTCAGGCTTTCCAGCCCTTGTTTAAGGATCTATGATCATCTCAGTGTCAAAATTCAATTTATCAGATCCAATATGTATTAAGGGAGTGAAATAAAAGAGTTGTAGCACATAAGAGTTCAAACAAGATGATTTGGTCATCGCCCCTGGACTTCAACCCTGTGATTGTGTGACACTTAGCGCTGAAGTGAATGAGCTGGAAGATAGGCTGTTTGCTTTCTGGCTCTTTATATTACAGGAACCTTTTCAAACCATAAAGTTTGAGGCAGAGTGTGACATTCATTGGCTGCATTCAGTTAATTGATCCCTTCTAGTCAACAGCTACATAGATAATTTGTCTAAGAACTTCTTTCAGGGAAAAGTATACTGAAGGAGGTAAGTTGGTCAGATCTAAAGGTAAGTTAGATACAGGAAGGACAGTAGCTTAGTCTGCAGGGAGCTTACATTCAGGAAAATACACTGTGGTCAAGAGCTTCAAGACAGAGCAGACTGTTATGCAGGATGGGACAAGGGAAACGGGACTGGAAGTGGAGGAAGTGAAAGCTGCAAGCATTAGTACTAATCAGGCTACAGCCAGTCATCAGGAGTAATTCAGAGGTCAGAGAAAACCTGCAGGTTTTGAAGTGTTATCAGCTCACCTCATCTAGCCCTGCAGAGTGCTGGGCACAGAAGACAGCAAATGAAAGAGAACTGAAATAAGAGCAATGCACAAATCTGCAGAGACTGCTGAGGTAGCCATGAGTGATAAAGAGAAACAAGATGAAGGATTCAAGGAAGAAGAATATTGGGACAAAATGTGGCAAGGAGGAGGAAGAAATGGAAAACTGAAGCAGGAAAACGAGGAGCAGGTCAATCAGCCAAGACTTCCTTCCCAGGAACTTGGGTGGTGTGGGAAAATTCTTCCACTCTGAGCAAGAGGTTAGGGAATCCACAGGATGCACAACATTTCTTCCGTTCTACTGACAGTCCATGTAAGAGATACTTCCCTCTACTGCTATCGACACTGTTAGCTCAAGTAGATGATTGCCAGATGTATCCAGAGACTGCCACCTCGCTGATGAGACTGTGGGGGTTGTTGGACTTGCTATGCTTTCCTGTTCACACTCCTTGTGATGTACATTGCCCTGCAGTGGTCACAGCTGCAGAGCCAATACTGCTCTTTTCCTTATGATAATTTTGTCTCTTTTTTTTGTTGCTGTTTTTTTAAAATAAGATGGGTTTCAAATTAAGGGCAGGGGGAAGGTGTCTTCTTACGTTCCAGACAGTTGAATTCTGCCTGCAGAACAAGATTCTATGTCTACTTCTGTACATTAAACATGGCAGGACTCCAAGTGGAAACCTTAACTAAGATGGTGACCACTAATTCTCTCACTTCTTACATGTCCCATAAGAAACCTCTGGCCAAGTTTGCTAAGTACTCAACAGCTTCAGCCAAAGTTTAATGCATTAGAATGTTTTTCTGAATACCTAATACAGTATAAAAATGCAGAGCGCTTCCAAAAAGATTTTCAAGAAGTCTCACCAACACCACCACAATTAATAACAGTTTGGCAACTTTCAGCTTTGTCTCAAAACACTGTCCAAGTTGGCCAGTAATACTGCTTAGTTTTATATGAATATCATGAAGTATTACAAAAGTGTCCACAAAGGAATTACTAACTCAGTGATCATCACAGAGTACGAATATGGCAGGCACTGAAAGCAGAAAGACCATCTCAGTTAATGATGAAAGACATGGCAGAAATTTCTTCACAGTGGGGGTGACGGAGCACTGGAACAGGCTGCCCAAGGGGGTTGTGGAGTCTCCTCCTTTGAAGAGATTTAAAACCTGCCTGGATACGTTCCAGTGCAGCTTGGTCTAGGTGATTCTATTCTGGCAGCGGGATTGGACTTGTTGATCTTTCGAGGTCCCTTCCAATCCCTAATGATTCTATGGTTTTAAACGACTGGCATGTGTTTGCGTACAAACCCACTGTATTTCTCCTTCTGTAGAAAGGCGAAAACGCAGCTGCACAGGCAATGTGAAATTTAGCTTGTGTGGTTTATTTTGCAGCCTTAATAGTGCTTTGTTAATCCAGGTTTTTGAATGCAGTATGCTAAATTCTTCTATGTAGGACTTGAAGGGAAGGGACAAACCCAAGTTAAATCAAAGTGTCACCCTTTTCTACCAGTTACAGAACTGTGACTTGACAAGTTACTTTAGACCCAGTGGCTGCACCAGATTCTGTCAGACTTAGGCTGGACTAATGAATGCAAGGTGAATGTAATCATGCAATAGTGACTAATTTTCTGGCACTTAAATCGTTACTCATAATTCCGGTAATAACAGAATCAAATAAGTTCATGATTTCCATTCATGGTCCTCAGGCACAGTGAACTTGGTGTGGGACATTCATCTTAGATGTTCACAACCATTACATTTCCAGATGAAACCAGCTGCAATAGCACTTCTGGGAGACCTACTCTTTATGGACAATCTGCAAACATGTAGGGGTTATTTCTATAATCATAGAATGATCACAGAATGGCTTAGGTTGGAAGGGACCTCAGAGAACATCTAGTTTCACTCCCCCTGCTGTGGGCTGGGACACCTCTCACCAGACCTGATTACTCAAAGCCCACAACCACAACCTCCTGGGCCAGCCAGTTCTAGTGCTTCACCACCCTCACAGGGAAGAATTTCTGCCTTTCCTAAGATCTAATCTAAATCTCTCCTCTTTTAGCTTGAAATCATCCCCCCCTCGTACTATCGCTAGAGTCCCTGGTATGAAGACCCTCTCCAGCTTTCCTGTAGCCCCCTTTAGGTAGTAGAAGCTGCTGTAAGGTGCCCCTAGATGGAGCCTTCTCCTCTCCGGACTGAAAACCCCAACTGTCTCAGCCTGTGTTCATAGAACAGATGTTCCAGCTTCTCATAGGGTCTGAATACTATCGACAAGACTATTTAATGACGCTGTTAAACAAATACCTTCACAAGTGCTTTAAGAAGCGGTCAGAACCTTTAAGCTTAGAGGACCTCTATAGGATGAAGTTCATCTTGGCGAACTTTGATGTGAGGTTTTTTGTCTGCAGGTGGCACTAATAAACTCCTCGTTACCTGACAAACTTTCACCTGTTACCAACATCCCACTAGCCTGTTGAAAAATAATTTGTCTTTAGGTGAGGACAAATTCTTTCCATGAATTCCCAGGAGTTCCCACATACACCACAAGTGTGGGATTGTTTACAAACTCAACATATTAATTACTCTTACCAATTCTTATCAACTGGGTTTTTTTGGTTGGTTAGGATTTCTGCTTGTTTGCTTTACTGAGGCAGCCAACAAGGCCAGTTGCTGTTGGCACACTGTTGCTCGCAGAAGATACGGTTACAGCCAACAGCGAGTGATGAGCTAGTGCCTGGATGTTTCAACTAACCCGGCAAAGCGCAGCACCAACACATTTCTAAGATCAGAGACAGACAAAACCTGCCTGCCAGACAGGCCAGTCGCCTGGGGGCGGTCTTAGCTCTCTGACAATCCAGTACAGGAGGCTTACCCGTGCGTGGTCACATCCAGCGGTCCCCGCTTTGCCTGCCCGAGGATGCGCAGCCCCCGGGGCGACTTCCCTGTGAGCCTCGGCACCCTAGCGCCAGCTCGGAGAGCCGACAAAGAGCAACGGTGACATCTAGTGGGGATCGGCACAGCCGGGGAAAACAGTCAGCCTGCTACTAAGAGTCGTCTTTCAGCCCTCTACAGCTCTCATCCTCATAACCGGAGTGGGAGAAAACACTCGTTCACGCCAGAAACCCCCGATTAGAGAGTGTAAGTGCTCAGAGAGACCGAGAGAGACATGATTCTGCTTCTCTACTGTGCCCTGGTATTGCATCCAGCTTTGGAGCCCCTGGCACAAGAAGGACAAGGACCTGTTAGAGTGTGTCCAGTGGAAGCCACAAAAATGCTGAAAAAGTTGGAGTACCCCTGCTCTGGGGACAGGCTGAAAGAATTTGGGTTCTTCAGCCTGGAGAGAAGACTCTGCAAGGACCTTACAGCGACCTTCCAGTCCCGGAAAAAGGCCTATAAGAAGGCTGGGGAAGACTGATCACAAGGGCAGGGAACCATAGCATGAGGGGTCATGTTTTTAAGCAGGAAAGGGCAAACTGAGGCTGGACATGAGGAAAAATTCTTCAGTCTGAAGGTGGTGGATCACTGGAACAGATTTCCTAGAGAGATGGTGGAGGCTTCATCCCTGGAGACATTCAAGGTCAGACTTGCTGGGGCTCTGAGCAACCTGTTCTAGTTAGGGATGTCCCTGCTTATTGTAAGGGGGTTGGACTAGATGACCTTTGGAGCTCCCTTCCAACCCCAATATATTCTAAGGTTCTATGATACCGCTGAAAGATATTGGAGATAAATGAGCGGTCCTGTGTACTTCAGTGAAGAAGCAACAGACACAGAGCCATTACAGTTCAAAGCATTCCCTATTTTGGCCACAGATGCCACTTTAAGATTACAGACTTTAACAAGTCTCCAGGCAGCATGCTTGTGTTTCTCGCAGATCAGGAAAAATAAGGGAAAGCAGAGACACCATCACAATGCCTATGCCAGATTAAAAATAAATAATAATAAAACAAACAAATAATAATTGACAACTACTTACTGAAGAGCCTATGATGTATTTTCTGGGCACTTGAGCAAAATGTATTTTTCATCTTCCTATTTATAAAGCTGAATCACTTTTGCTGTTATCAGAAAACTTCTCTCAGCCCAATACTGACACTTGCTGGGGAAAGCTGCTATGGAAATGCCAGAGTCAAGTGGTTAAAATCCAGCACATAATCAGCAGTAGAAACAGGAGCCTTACACGTGGGTTTGCTGGGCAAACAGAAAGAAAACTGCCACTCTGGTCTAGCTCTCTGAAACCTACATAGGCTGCATGAGGAGATTTATTATTAAATAAGCTGTTTTGCAGCCCAGATACTTTATTTCACCCACACAAGTAAGCAAAAATTTCTAAAAAGAAATGACATTGCACTAAAATGTTGTCCTACTTGAGCTATCCATGAAAAGTAGTAAACAGTTTTGTACATGCCAAGCACCTTCTGAGGATTTGTTCAATGAAAGCACCCAGCAGTACATAAGATCAGGTCCTTGGGAAGTGTGACACAACAATTTTCTTCAGTCAAAATCAAGCTCTTCTTCTGTGATTGCGTGAGCACTGTGCTTGTTTGTCATCACTACAGCCAGCAAGGCTTCTGCTTTTGTGCCAGAACAAAGTTTAAACTGTCACAAGCTTTGGTAAACAGCCCTAACCACACATCCCTCCTAGCTCTGATAGGGATGCATTTTTCCAAAGCTATTACTCCCAAATCTGATTTATGAGAAGGGACATGCACTTTTTAATCAGTATTTAAAGCTAAAATGACAAGCTTCAAGTTACAATGGCTGCAACTCAAGTGCTTTCCTTGACCTTACTTCAGAGGCAGAAAACTCCAGCTGAGACTGCATCTGAAATACTGTGTCCAGTTCTGGGCCTCTCAGTTCAAGAAGGGCACAGAACTACTGGAGAGAGTCCAGTGCAGAGCCACAAAGATGATGGAGTGGAACATCTCCCTGATGAGGAAAGCCTGAGGGAGCTGGGTTTCTTTAGCTTGGAGAACAGGAGACTGAGGGGTGACCTCATTAACATTTGTAAATATGTGAAAGGTGGGTGTCTGGAAGATGGAGCCAGGCTCTTCTCAGTGTCATCTAGTGATAGAACAAGGGGCAATGAGTGTAAGCTGGAACAGAGGAGGGTCCACATAAATATGAGAGGGAACTTCTTCACAGTGAGGACAACAGAGCACTGGAAGGGGCTGCCCAGGGAGGTTGTGGAGTGTCTGAAGATGTTTAAAACCTACCTGGATATTCCTGAGCGACTGGATGTAGGAGATATTTTGAGGTCCCTTCCAATTCCTAATGTTCTGTGATTCTATCAGATGCAACACAGACAGCTGCGGGTTAAAGAGGTGGTTTAAAGAACTGAATCAAGATTCAGCAGAAACTAACTGTTAAATCCCAAAGTAAAAAGATCTCAGCGATGTTTTTACAGACACACATGTGGCTTGCTTTGTCCTACAGGATGGCAGATAGGGAGAATGAAAAGTTTCAGAAAGCTGTGTATCATAGAATCATTAGGGATTGGAAGAGACCTCAAAAGATCGTCTAGTCCAATCCCCCTGCTACAGCAGGATCACCTAGACCAAGTCACATGGGAACACATCCAGGCGGGTCTTAATCATCTCCAGAGAAGGAGACTCTACCACTCCCCTGGGCAACCCGTTTCAGTGCTCTGTCACCCTCACTGGGAAGAAGTTCCTTCTGATATTTATGTGGAACCTCCTATGTTCCAGCTTATATCCATTGCCCCTTGTCCCATCATTAGATGACATTGAGAAGAGCCTGGCTCCATCCTCCTGACACCCACTTTTCAAATATTTATAGACATTAATGAGGTCACCCCTGAGTCTCCTCTCCTCCAAGCTAAAGAGACCCAGGTCCTTCAGCCTCTCCTCATAAGGGAGGTGTTCCCCTTCTTGAAAAAACAAAAATCCACTGCAAATCTGTGGGCAGATAGATTGTCTATATCCAGCTACTTCCGTTTGTTCAGGCTTAGCTTAGCATCTGCATCACAGCAAGTAGTACTGTTTTCTGGCTATACTATGTTCTTAATATACCATCAAATACTCTAGCATTCAAGGAGGCCCAGACAAAATATTTTTAAAGGCGTGCTCAGTCCCTCTGACTGAAAAGACTCTCACTTGACTCAGCTAGCAGATTACTTACATGCAGAATACAGGGAGCCTCATTAGACACTCGTTACAGAGCTGTGAGTATGGTCAAAGAAGCTGCAAAAAGGACACAGCCATGTGAAAACTGGGAATAACCATAGCAGCAAAACCTTTCCCTTTCCTCGTGAAAGCTAATAATAACACTGAAGCACATGCTGGGTAGCAGCAGTTTGTCCACGTGCCAAAGGAAAACAAATATGATAAAACTAAATACCAATTTTTAAAAATGCCTAGAGTTACACAAGCCAAGCCCTCTGAGAGAAAAAACAGCCCTCTGAATAACAGAACACCAAGTCCTAGCATTAGGTTTTAGAGCTGTTATTCTTCTCCTATATGACTGCAGTAATCTTGAATGTCTACTTACGCTTCTGAGGTCTGTGCAAGAATCTATTTGTGGAATACCAGTGGGATACCAATGCTTTATGACACATAACCTCTGATACTGGAAATTACCCTGGCCAACTTACTAGCAACAGAATGAGTAGTTGACATATCCTATGAGAACCAGAAGTACAATTCTTAGAGAGAAAGTAGTGGAAGAGGAGCCTTGTGATGCATTCAAAGTTACCCAAAACAAAAACCCAGTAAGTAAAATGTCTCTCTTTTCAACGCAGTCATCCTTGTTTACAGATACGTAGTTGAGTAAAGAGCAAGCCAAAGACCAACCTACCTAGTAATTCTTTTACATCAGCTCTTGCATGTTCTAATCAAGTTAACAAGTGTATACTTTTTCAAAAGGGCAAAGCACCCATAACCAAAGAAATAAAAGCCAAGGGAATTAAACCTGGCATGCACGTTAAAAAAACCTTGCTCACACATCACACCACAGAGTCCATAAAACTACTTAGAATAAAGTTCCTAAAACTGATTTAGCCTGGTTTTAGAGTTGTTTTTCTCCATGACCCATTGGCAGAATATCTTCACAGAACCAGAAAAAAAATAGTCCTGCTGAGATATCAGCTGACACATTTTTGCATCTTCCACAACTTTCTCTTTTCCATTCCCTCGAGGGCTGTATCAGTCAACACTTCACAATGTTCACATTTCCTTATCGACAATCGGACACCACTGTTCCTGGCACCCCCCTTGCCAGCAGATAGGCAAAAGTTTGACACAAGTTTGCCTTGGAGGTTCTGATAAACTATGATCCTTGGTATTTCTAAGTTTGGGAACAGCTCGATTTTATTACCAGCTCTGAATTAAAGCTTTAAAACTTCTAAGAAAATGTGTAAATCATCCCTCAGAGGAGTGCTGCCACACACTGCAAAAGAAATAGCTAAGGTCAGTGTCTGTTTAATAATAACCAAGCCAGCACGCTAAGGAGTAAGCCACAGCAGAACTGATAACTCTGGAGTGTTTGCCTGGCATTGCAATAGCGGGAGTCTATTTATAATTTTTGATGTACAGACCAGACACTGTGCCAATCACAGGTGAGAGTCAATAGAATAGAAATAGAATAGAAAGGAATACACAGCTCTGAGCAGTCTTACCCTCTTAAAATTAAATTCTCATGTAACACCAATTAATCACATCAAAGTGTTTTTCCAAGAGGTTGAGTGAAATAAAATCCACAGCATTCCCACAGTTATGAATGCTTCTGGGTATTCGAATGTCACCCAGTGGCCTGTCGCATTCAAAGCTGTATATTCAGAGGATGCTGCTATTTCCAGTACTAGCAATGAGCGAGCTGTTTTTGCAGTGGTCAGGGTTTCATTCCAGCAGGGGTTGTTGTTTGGACAGAGCAAAACGTCACTATAAATATCAGCTTCTTACAGTTATCACCACAGAAGAGAAATATTAGGAATGCTAGATTAAAAAAACAAATGTGGAAACCCTATACTGTAAAAGTAAGTTTACAATTCTGCTTAGGTTTTTTAGTGCAATGAAATCTGTATTTCCATGTCTCCAGTAGGATATATTTAACTGGGCAGCTCACATGGCATTTTGTCTCCATTTGAAGATGGAATGTTCACAACAGAGTGATTTCTTTAAGGAAAACTAAAAGAGCTTCTGGTTAAGTTGATGTAGGCAGCCCTAAAGACAGTACTGATGGGTTTTCCATCCAAGATATTTAGGTCATACAGCATCATCCTGTAGAATCATAGAATCATTAGGGATTGGAAGGGACCTCAAAAGATCATCCAGTCCAATCCCCCTGCCACAGCAGGA
>JAOXOE010031695.1:0-11699 GCA_028565055.1 Phoeniculus purpureus
CCCCATCTCTTGCTAACATTCCTTACTATAAATGCAACTCCTTTCTGCTGTTATCTCTTTCCCAAGCTCTACCCAAGGCCTTTCCCATGCAGCTAATTAGACCTGTTCTCAGGCTAACACAGGAGCTGTCTCAGTCTAAGGCAGGGTTGTCCAAAGCGGCTGTCATTAAATCATGCCCTCAATCTGCGAAGAATTCCTCTACATCTCTTATACTTGCCCTTGTCACTGACAAGCTCTCAGACCAACAGAGTGTTCAGAGAAACGTGTTTCTCCTGATGTTCATCGCCAAATCAGAGAACTGAAGTAACTGATAGTATCTGGGTAAGTCAATATTTTGTATAAAGAGCATCCCAACTGTAATGTGTGGATAGTGTCACACATACCTCATTGTGTAGATGAAATTATTCATTTCATTTTATCTTAGCAAAGATTTTCAAATATTTGCTTGTCTGTCTAACTTGGTGCGTTCAGTCTCGTTCACAACATAGCATTGCCTTTCTTCTTGTGTGTCTCTACACTCCAGAGTTAAGGGAGCTGAGAAAAACATGAGAATGACACAAAATTCTGTCACCAAATACTTTAGATGTTGCTTTTATTCTTTTTTGGGTTTTTTACAAGGCTGTGCTGGGGGTTGTATGCGTTTCTGGCAGTACCACAGCCCAAGCTTTAGTTTCCCTATAAACAGGTTGACAGGAAACACAGATTGGCGCTGGTGGTGTTTGAAGTGGGAGCAGGGCAGCAGCTGACTAAGTAGTAACTGAGTGAGGCAGGGAGAAATTTTTCTCAGATCTAGAAATGTTTTGCTCATTTGTTTCTCTATAATTCTTGCTGTGCTCTGTTCACTTTTGGGGACATGTAGAAAACTGACAGAATTTCTTTCTCCATCTCTACCCTGTTGTATGAGAGGCCTTGAGAGACCAGGGCAGAAGTCCTAGCACTGCAGAGCTGTTGGTACGGGATCTGCAGGACATGCAAGATGTGCGAGATGTGCTTCAACTTGTCAGCAAAAAGCCTTGGTGAAGATAAACAGAGCCTTCTGGTATGCTGATAGAAAAGGGAAAGGTATACTGTAAGATGGTAAGACCAACGGGCGGTCAGCATGACCTAGTACCAGCATACCATCGTGCAAGATGGAAATTTACCAGAAGAACTGTATAATTTGGCTTGGGCTATCCTTAATTAGGTACTGATATGATGTAATTGTTAGTGTCGGCAGCCAATCAGTAAAAGGGTATATGTTGAAAAATTACTAAGCACCAGTGAAAGCAATGCACATCCGTATCTAGAGAAGCACATAAGCTCACGTTTGTATTCTATAAAGTGACTCTTAGCTTGCATCAAGCTGTGTCCCATCTCTCAGTCGCGGCAAGTTGGTGACCCCTGATGTGGTAGTGGGAAAATGATACATTTTCGTATCAAAGAGATATCGATGGTGTGATCCTAGCAAAGAAGACTGAAAGGCAGAACGACCGCCTAGCTGCGCAGCAGGCTGCGAGTCCCACAGAACTTTATGGAACAGCTGCTGAAAGGAAGCAGAATCGGCTAGCCTACAATCTCTCTGGAGGACTGAGGTGAGCTGTGGGAAACATGGGGAATCAGCTATTTCCCTCAGAAAGAGACATATATGAGACTGTGAAGGCTCTCTTAAAAAAACATGGGAAAGACTTTGTAAGCCATGACCTCAAGACCACTCTTAAGTGGGTTAAAGAAACAATACCAGATATCAATGAGGTTAATATCTTTACGGCAGACCTCTGGGATAAGGTCGGGGTGAAGCTCTGGGACGCGGCTACAAAGGGAAAGACTGAGACTCATCACATGCTCCCAATATGGAGAATAATATTTGAAATTCTTAAAGCTGGAAAGTCGGGAGAAAAAGGGGTGACGCCGACGGCTTCCCCGCTGCCCGCCCCCCCCAAATCATCAAGTATGGGTGTGGGGGGGTACCCCCCGGAGGATGATCCCTATGATCTGGGACCTGTAGACTCAGACAAGGAACCAGATTACTCTCACCTTTCCCCTTCCTCTCCCCCTGATCCGCATGACAGACATGGGGTCTGGGCTAGTATAAAGCAGGAGGCTTTAAGGGAGGGGGAGTTAGGCATTGCAAATACTATTGTGGCTCCTGTAATATACCCTGCACAGGGAATATACCGCCGCAATGGGAAGCCTTATCTTTCCAAGTTATTAAGGAGTTGTGCCGTACTGTTACTGAACAGGGTCTTCTCCCTGTTTTGCGAGTCTGTTGAATTTGGTGCTTACAACACATGTCATGACTCCGTTTGACTTAAAAAAATTAGCACATTTACTCTTAACGCCTACTCAATTTTCGCTTTGGGGGGCACAATGGAGGAGGGGGCTTCAGGCGCTCCTTCTCACATATACGCATGGTGATAATGCTGAGCTGGCTGCACTCACCATAGACCATCTTATGGGTACTGGTCCGCAGTCGGACCCGGCAGTTCAAGCTCGGGACTGCCCACAAGCAGCTTTAAAAGCAATTTGGGATGAAGCAAAAAAGGCATTCCTTAGAATACCAGATTCGCAGAAACCGCAAAAGGCTTTCACTTCTGTTGTACAGGGTGCTAAAGAGCCTTATATGCAATTTATTGACAGACTTAAGGAGGCTTTAGAACGCCAGATAGATAATGACGCGGCTCGAGACATCCTGCTATTAAAATTGGCGGTGGAAAATGCGAATGCCGATTGTAAAAAATTGCTGAAATGACTCCCCAATCCGGAACCCACGCTTTTAGATATGATAGAGGCATGTAATAGAACTGGTACGGTGGACCATAAATATGAGACCGTGGCCGCTGCCTTTGCAGCTATGCAGACACCCCAAGGGAATTGTTATGGCTGTGGCAAGCCAGGGCATGTTAAAAGGAACTGCCCGGCCGTTAATACGGGTCCTAAAAATAAAGCCCCTGGGATGTGCCCCAGGTGCCAAAAACGGCGTAATTATGCGAATCAATGCAGATTTAGGTTTGACACCCAGGGCCAATTGATACAGGGAAACCGATTACGGAGCGCGGGGCAGCAACACATGCAGACACAAATGCCGCAGCCAATATCCCAAATGCCCAAAAGGGGAGCAGTGGTGCCGCAAGCCTGTGTCCAGCAACAGCAAGAAGCGCCAGCTTGGACTTGGCAACCGCCCACACAGTCACTATCTTAGACTCTTTGGTCCACTTACTGTCCACAGATATTTTGGGGCCACTGCCTCCAAGAACACAGGCACTTTTATTGGGAAGATCATCGACTACATTGTCAGGACTGTTTGTTCTGCCAGGATTCTGATTATGTTGGTGAGATCAAAATTATGGCATGGACTCCTTTCCCCCTCTGTACAGTACCTAAAGGGAGTTGTACACCACAGCTAATATTAATCCCAATTGAAACTAATCTAGATTCTAGCCAATCTCCGCAAAGGAAAGGAGGATTTGGTTCCACAGGGAATCCACAAATTTTATGAGTTCAATCCATTTCAAATAATAGACCAATTTGCCAGTGTACCCTTATATATAAGGGTGAGCAAATTGTGTTGAGCGGAATCATTGATACTGAAGCAGATGTTACTGTTATATCACAGGCTAAGTGGCCCCCCCCAGTGGCCTTTAACAAATGTTCCCCAGTCATTGACTGGGATAGGGGGAATGGGGGCAAGCCACCAAAGTGCCAATCTTATTCAGATAAAGGGTCCCGAAGGACATGTTGCTATTGTCAAACCTTTTGTCTTACCTGTCCCTATGGTCTTTTGGGGGCATGATGTCCTTTTGCAGTGGGGAATGTCTCTTTGGACACATTTTTAGAGGGGGTCATTGAGACGCGCGACACCCTAAGATTGATGTGGAAAACCAGCACCCCTATTAGAGTAGATCAATGGCCCCTACCACTAGAAAAGCTTCACGCCCTCCAGGAATTGGTCCAAGATCAGGTAGACAAGGGGCATGTTGTACCGTCTACTATCCCCTGGAACTCACCAGTTTTTGTTATCAAAAAACCGACTGGCAAGTGGAGCTTGCTCCATGATCTTCGAAAAAATAATGACACTATGGAAGACATGGGCGCCCTCCAACCAGGGCTTCCATCTCCTACTATGATCCCTAGGAATTGGAATTTGACTGTTACAGACCTTAAAGATTGCTTTTTTAACATTCCACTGCATCCAGAGGATGCTCCCAAGTTCCGCGCATCAACATGCAAGCTCTGCTGCAGAGATACCACTTGGTTGTGCTGCCTCAAGGGATGAAAAACAGTCCGATGATTTGTCAATGGTATATAGCTAAGGTTCTCAGCCCAGTTAGAAAAATGATGCCCACTGTCCTGTTATATCACTACATGGATGACATCCTGGTTGCAGCACAACATCATGAGATCATGGAGAAAGCCGTAGCCCTTGTCACAGACACTGTTAATCCAGCGAGCCTTTGTATAGCACCAGAAAAGGTTCAAAAAATACCCCCTTGGAAATATTTGGGATGGCGTATTAGAGCTCAATCTATTGTCCCACAACCTTTGGAAATACAAGCAGACATAAAGAATTTACATGATGTGCAAAAACTTTTGGGGACCATTAATTGTGTCTGACCATTGCTGGAAATTTCTAATACAGACTTGAGACCCTTATTTGACTTACTGAAGTGGGATACGAACCTGCGTTCACCTCGTAACCTTAACTCTGACGCTTTTAACGCTTTGCAGAAAGTTGCCTCAGCAATTACTCACTGACAAGCTTCTCCATGGGCCCCCAAGCTAGCTTTTTATCTAATCATTTTAAACCCTGCCCGGCAACTGCAGGCACTAATCTTTCAATGGGACCACCACCAACCGGACCCGTTATTGATCATTGAGTGGGTCTTTTTGCCAAATCAATCCACAAAGACCATCTCAACGCAACATGAAATGTTTGCCTTGTTGATAATAAAGGCCAGGCAGTGTTTGCTAACGCTGTCCGGGTTGGACTTTTCCTACATTTGCTTACGCGTAACAACAGTGTATTTACAGTGGTTACACCAACAGTCGGATGCCTTTGCTATGGCGCTGGCTGATTATACAGAGCAACTCACGTCCCACCCACCATCACACAAACTGTTTAATTTGGACTTCCATATGACATCTAAACCGAAGAGGAGTGCCCAACCTTTACAGGCCCTCACGGTCTTTACTGATGGATCTGGAAAATCGCATAAATCGGTGATTTTGTGGTGGGATGATCAAACTGCACAGTGGAATTCGGACATAGAAACGGCTTCAGGTTCTCCACAAATAGTGGCACTTGCAGCAGTTGTTAGAGTCTTTCAAAAATGGACTGTGCCACTTAATGTAATCACTGACTCTGCTTATGTTGCAGGGATTGTAGAGAGAGCTGAAGCTTCGTTCTTACGTCATGTATCACACACTCAATTGTTTGCCTTGTTACAGGAACTCATCTTTCTGTTGGACTCTCGCTCTCAGCCTTATTTTGTTATGCATATTAGAGTTCATACCTCTCTACCAGGCTTTAGCGCAGTGGGAAATCGACAAGCTGATCTCCTGACGTTACCAGTACAGGTACTACCAGACCAAATAGCACAGGTTAAATTGAGCCATTCCTTTTTTCACCAAAACGTGGAAGGCCTTAAATGACAGTTTGGTATCACATCCCAATAAGCAGCAAATATTGTTGCTACCTGTCCTGACTGTCAGCGTTCTTCTTTTCTATCAATTGCTGGAGGAATTATTCCGAGAGGACTTCAGAGCTTACAACTGTGGCAGAATTTGGTCAATTTAAATATAATCATTCCTCTATTGACACCTTTTCAGGTGCCTTGTTTACTTCTTGCCATAAAGGAGAGACAGCGCGTGATGTGCGCAGACACTTGATGCCTGCTTTTGTTACTTTGGGCGTGCCTTCTCAGATAAATCGGACAATGGTCCTGCCTATGTTTCCAAAGCCACTAAGGAGTTTCTAGATTTCTGGGGTGTTGCTCATGTTACAGGCATCCCTCATTCTCCCACAGGACAATCCTTGATTGAGTGTTCTCACCAATCCCTAAAAGCTTGTTACAACAGCAAAAAGGGGGAGTAGGGACTGCTACCTCCAAGGAACGGTTACAGAAGACCTTATACGCTTTTAACTGTTTGAATTGCTCTTTATAAGATGGTAACCCTCCAATAGTCTGACATTTTAGCGCGAACACCTCAATTGAGATGCAAGTTAAAGCGCTGGTATTGGTCCGAGATCCAGAAACAGGTAAGATCCTGGGACCTTACCCTCTTGTGATGTGGGGAAGAGGATATGCTTGTGTTTCTACAGAACGAGGCCCTAGGTGGATTCCAGTGAAGAACGTCCGCCCTTTCCATGAATCGCTACCGCAGCTGGAGAGTGATAAATCAGAGCACCTAGAAGACCTCGACACTCCATGTGACCAGGACACCGTGGGATCCTAGTGTATTAACTGTTGGCTTTGTGGGCCTTTGGTAAAGGCTATAATGTGGGGTGTGGTGGTCTTGATCTTACTTATAGGTTTAGGTCCTGTACCTCTTCGGGGTGGAACTTTCCCCCCTTTGCTTCCGAAAACTAATGTGTGGATAACACTGGCTAATTTGACCGGGTAGGATATCTTGTGCCTTGCTACCGCTTCTCCTAGTAACCCTTTCTCTATGTGCCTTGTTGGCTTACTCCTTGATGACTGGCCAATGCCTTCCAGCCATAAATCAGTCATCCAAAATCAATCTCTGGTAGATAAATGGGATGAATGGATTCCTTATCTCCAACACAGTTCACTGGAGCCCCAACAAATTGAAATTCTGGGGTCTGTAAAAATGGATTGTTGTCTTTATTTTAATTACACGGGAGAAAATCAATCAAAAGCCTGGAATGTTAATGCTACCCATCCTGTCTTTAGGAATGCTTGGTGTAATTACACCTCACGGAATTTGTCCCAATCTTCTAATGTTCCTCTTTTATTACCACCTGGAATATTTTTTATCTGTGGGGATAGAGCTTGGCTTGCTATACCCTTGCATATCAAAGGCAGACCATGTAGCTTCTAATGGTGAGAACTTCTGACACATGTTAACACGCTGCATGGTTAGTGATGTTCTCCTCTTGGTACCTCATTGCTACCTTGTGAACTGAATGCCTTTTTAAAGCGCTGTTTTATTTCAGTATCTACATGATGTGATCTAAATTCAAGGGGAGAATTTTTATTTGCTTTTACTGAAAGCGTAGCACAGTGGCAGTGCCCTTGCTCTCAACCGCCCTTGCAGCGGCATGGCCTCAAGCTTTTTGGCTATGCAGAAAAAACTGTTCTGCTACTTGTTTCTTTTCTTGTATTTACCAAGAAGGAGGGGTGCTAGCAGAAGCCATAACAAACTTCAGCAGAGGGCATTTGCCTGTGAGCTGATGACTGACTGGTTTTAATGACCCTCAACTTTTCTCTGGGTCATTAACTCTTCTGGGTCGTTATTAATCTTCAGGAAATATCTTGGGCATCAGTGTTCAGTGCTTAAAGACAAGACAGTCTCTCGCATATATTTTTCCTGCAAAGCACCCAAAAGGCACATTCAACTAGATTTAATGTATGTTTTTTCTTTCCAGGTGTTCCAGCATTTTCCAATCTGCTGGAGAAATCATCTCTTATCTTTGTGGTTTATTTTGGCCTTGTGTTGGGTTAAGTGGTTGCTGCTATCACACATCTGCAGACTGGAGGTTTCCATACCCTTTGCTATTGGGGCCTTCAGTGTTACTTCATTAAGCTAACTGTAAATGTCTCTGCACAACATCATAGTGGTTGTGCTTGGGAACAAATTATTTATGGGCCTAATTCTGGCCTTCTGATCTTTACAGTCACTGTGCTATACTGATACTCAGAAAAACAAGCACTGCAGAGGATGGATTGATGCTCTTGCAGACACTAGCACAAGCATGTCCTCTGCATGTCAAAAATTCACCCAGTATTCATTCATTGAAGACTTCTATGCTTCAGCACCCACAGCGTGGCTTGAATGGGTGATGCCTCAAAAACCCAGAAATACTTTCATTTTACTTTTGTGTGCCCTTATTTCCTTTAAAATGTGACTATTTAAAGTTCAGGGAGGAGCTTGGAAAAACTCACATGATGATGAAAAAGCATCTGTCACAATGCATAGCCGAGTCTCAGTAAATAACCCCTTTCAGCTGCTGCCTTTGTGGGTGTGGAAGTACTTCAATGCATCAAAAGCCTGACCTGACACCTGTCTGAGGTACAGGGATGAGAAATCCTGACACCAGGTACATTATGGGATGCTCCTGAAAAACCTCCTGTCCTAGTGCTGTTTGTACACAAGCTTCTCCTTTAACTTTGGATGTGTTCCTCTCCAACTTGGTCTAGCTGATCCTGCTGTGGCATGGGGATTGGACTAGATGGTCTTTTGAGGTCCCTTCCAATCCCTAATATTCTGTGATTCTGTGATTAACTCTAAACATCATGAAATCTTTAACATCAGAATTTATTTATTACTACTCGATTAGGTGTCTACAGAGACTAGATTCAGTTTTTATACACAGCTTGCAAGAGGGAGTTGTTTTTCAAGAAGTCTTTGGTCTGGTGAACGTTTCTGGGGTGCCAAATACCAAATTACGTGAAGTAATTACGTGTGTGCTGCCATAATCCCTTCAGAGAACACGTGGACTCGAAAAAGTTACACCCAGGCCTGTGATTGTGACACCTGTTGAATTTCCAAGTCGGACTCTGTTCTGTGACACACAGTGTGTTTCACAATGTCTTTGTCTGCATCTTGGAACTTGGAAAGGCAGCATGGCCAAACTATCCCTAAAAGCACAGAAAAATAATGGGAGAAGGGCAGAACTCCAGAGTGAAAACTCATCTCAAGCTTGTGTTTCCTTCAGTTGAAGAGGGATGGCAGAACTCACTCTCGTAAAGCTCCCATTTCTGTCACTAAGGTGTTGCAAGTGGATTAGGACCTGTGCAAGAAGTACGTCCTTCCACTTCTATTGGGGGAAATTATTCTTATTTTCTTGGCAAACCAGGGCTGAATTGCTTTGTGTGATGCTTTCTTTTTATTCTAAACCTATTAAGATAACTTACTTCTTTGTTTGCACTCACATGGTTACTACTGCTTTATTTTTCCAGATTATTCTAGGAAGCAAAATTTATGGAATCTTACCTGTACAGAACTCCTTACTAATTTTGTGAGGCAGGCAAATCACAGAATCACAGAACATTAGGGATTAGAAGGGACCTTGAAAGATCATCTTGTCCAATCTGCCCACTGCAGCAAGATCCCCTAGATCCAGTTGCACAGGAACACATCCAGGTGGGTTTTAAACATCTCCAGAGAAGGAGACTCGACAACCCCCCTGGGCAGCCCATTCCAGTGCTCTGTCACCCTCACTGTGAAGTAGTTCCTTCTCAGATTTATGTGGAACCTCCTATGTTCCAGCTTACACCCATTGCCCCTTGTCCTAGCTGAAGTAAAGAAACAAAAAGTTTCTATTGTGCAGACTTCAACTTAAGGAAAATAAAAAGCTGATCAACACAGGTTTATGATCTGTTTCCTGTTCCTAAATGTAATTGCCAGTAAAAGGACTGTTGCAAAGTAATTCCACCTACCAAGAACAACTTCAAGAAGTTGTTTTCAGTCCAAATGCCCAAAACTACAAGGCCTTTGTCTCTAGATACGAGGTGTTTTTCTGTTGATTTTGTCCTTACTAGAAGTCTGTAGCTGCCAGTTTAAAACGTGTCTTTTCTTTACTCATTCATACGGGTCACACACCTGCTTGCAGAAATCTGGTTGGAAATGGCACACATGTGGAACAAGATTGCCACCTTCTGGAAAGGTCTGGGAAGCCCTGTTGCAATCTGGGATTGTTTTTTTTGTTTAACCAGATTTAAGATAGCAGTCAGTACTAACGTCAGCTTTTCTGGCTACGTGCTGGAAAGGTGGGGCTTGGTCTGTTCTGCCAAGTCACTAATAATAGGATGAGAGGAAATGGCCTCAAACTTCACCAGGGAAGACTTAGAATGGACATTAGGAAAAGTTTCTTCATGGAAAGAGTGGTCAAGTATTGGAACAGGCTGCCCAGGAGTCACCATCGCTGGAGGTGTTCAGGAGGTGTGTAGGTGTGGCACTTGAAAGCATGGTTTAGTGATCATGAGAGCATTGGGTTGATGAGCAAATTTGATCTTGGAGGTGTCCAAAGTTAATAATTCTGTAATTGACCAAAGACTGGGTTCCCACACCAAGACAAGTCACTGGTGCCTGGGGAGAGGCTTATCACACAGGGAAGCCACAGCAATCACAGTGCAGATGTTAATAATCTTTACAGGATCACAAAATTATTTCATACATTACATGGAAGATTAATTAAAAAGACCTTTAAGAGGGTAGAGGCTCTACAGAGAGATCTGGACAGAGTGGGCTGATGGTTTGAGGCTTTGACAAAGCCAGGTGCCAGGTCCTGCACTTGAGTCACAACAACCCAGTGCAATGCTATAGGCTTAGGGGAGAGTGGCTGGAAAGCTGCTTAATGGAAGGAGATTCAGCAATACTGACTGATCATTGGCAGTGCATGAGCAAGCAGTGTGCCCAGGTGGCCAAGGACACAAATGGTGTCCTGGCTTTTATTAGAAATGCATGGCCAGCAGAACTACGAAAGTGAATGTCCCGCTATGCTCAGCACTGGTGAGGGCACACCTTGAGTGCCGTGTGCAGTTTTGAGCACCTCAACACAAGGGCATTTGGGTACTGGGGTGGGTCCAAGAAAGGGCAACAAGATTGGTGCAGAGTCTGCAGGACAAGCCTTATGAGGAATCATAGAATTATTAGGGATTGGAAGGGACCTTGCAAGAACATCTAGTCAAATCCCCCTGCCACAGCAGGATCCCGTAGAGCAAGTCACACACGAACACATCCACATTGCTTTCTAGAAGTTCTAAGCACCTGCAACAGAGGCTTCAAGATGAAAGTACCTTCTCCACCATAAGTCACTATAGAATCAGTCAGGGCTGGAAGGAACCACAGGATCATCCACTTCCAACCCCCCCAACCATGGGCAGGGACACCCCACCCTAGACCAGGCTGGCCTTAAACACTTCCAGGGATGGGACCTCAACCACCTCCCTGGGCAACCCATTCCAGGCTCTCACCACTCTTACGCTGAAGAACTTCCTCCTCACATCCACTCTAAATCTACCCAGATCCAGCTTTGCTCCATTGCCCCTAGTCCTGTCACTACCTGATATCCTACAACAGTCCCTCCCCAGCCTTTTTATAGGCCCCCTTCAGATACTGGAAGTCCACAAGATGGTCACCTTGGAGCCTCCTCTTCTCCAGACTGAACAGCCCCAACTCTCTCAGTCTGTCCTCATAGGAAAGGTGCTCCAGCCCCCTGATCATTCTCGTGGCCCTCCTCTGGACTCACTCCAGCATGTCCACATCCTTCTTGAAATAAGGGCTCCACAACTGGACGCAGTACTCCAGCTGGGGTCTCACCAGAGCCAAGTAGAAGGGGAGAATCACCTCCCTCAACCTACTGGCCACACATCTCCTGATGCAACCCAGGATCTGGTTTGCCTTCTGGACCACAAGTGCACACTGCTGGCTCATGCTGAGCGTCTTGCCCACAAGCACCTCCAAGTCCCTCTCCTCAGGGCTACTCTCCAGCCAGTCACTGCCCAGCCTGAATTTGTGCTTAGGATTGCCTCGACCCA
>JAOXOE010031696.1:0-11699 GCA_028565055.1 Phoeniculus purpureus
CAAGGAACTGAGGGAGAAACTGGGGGGGGGGGGGTGGCATGGAGGCAAAAAAACCTCCCCAACCCACCCCATATTTAATGAGCTTCTTAGAGTCGCACCCAAGCGCCGCGTCGTCAAGTAGATGGTGATTAGAGTGAAACGGCTCTAATTTGAGTGACTCGATAAAAGCTCCGACTCCACTACTATGTTTTTAATAATTGTGTAATTACCCAGCGAAGTCTTCCTGGAAATACCACTTGTTTGGGAGCAGAATGGGTGACATCAAAGTGGGAGGGGGGAGAGGGGCTTTGAAAGGGCGTTTGCTTGCGTCAGCTGAAAAGTGGATGCGCGTCTCGCGGTGGCACCAAGGACGCGGCTGCTGCACGTGGGTTGCAGGCTCCGGCGTTCAAATCCAACTGGAATGAAACTCTTCCTCTATCTCCCGCTTCTTGGGGTTGATTTGAAAACCTCCAGCCCTGTCCATGGTGCAGCAGCAAAATCCTTTCTATCCCATGGTGCCCATGGCGGGTTCAAGCCAGTTTGGGGACCCAAGAAAGCCCCAGGAAGAGGGGCTGTGCTACATCCTCCCCAGCTGAGGTGTCCTCTCACCCCAGTCTGGGGTCCCAGTAAAGTCTCAGGAAGAGGGGCTGTGCCACATCCTCCCCAGTTGAGGTGTCCTCTCACCCCAGTCTCAGATCCCAGTAAAGTCTCAGGAAGAGGGGCTGTGCTACATCCTCCCCAGTTGAGGTGTCCTCTTGTCCCAGTCTGGGGTCTCATGGGAGTTTTTCTGAGGGAAGGGGAGGATGTGGGTCTCCAAAGAGAGTCCTTTGATGATCCTTTGCATCCCCATCTTTCAGCACCCACAGAGAATCATAGAACCATTGAGGTTGGAAAAGACCTTCAAGATCATCCGGTTCAACCCTGAACCCAGTTGTCCCAAGGCCACGGCTAAAACCTATCCCTGAGCTCCAGATCTCCACATCCAGGGGTGGTGATTCAACCCCCTTCCTGGGCAGCCTGTTCCAAGGGCTGAAGACCCTTTTCCAGGAAGAAGCTTCTCTTCAGGGCCGACCTAAACCTCCCTTAGGGCATTTCCTCTTGTCCTATTGTTTGTTCCTTGTGAGAGGAGACCAACCTCCACCTCTCTCCAACCTCCTTTCAGGTTGTGTCTCCTCTCCTACCTTCTTTCAGGTTGAGTCTCCTCTCCAACCTCCTCTCAGGTTGAGTCTCCTCTCCAACCTCCTTTCAAGTTGAGTCTCCTCTCCAACCTCCTTTTAAGATGAGTCTCCTCTCCAACCTCCTTTCAGGTTGAATCTCCTCTCCGACCTCCTTTCAGGTTATAACCCCACTGGAGAAGAAAAGAAACTTGAAGAGCCACTGATGACCCAGGGTGAGGTAGTTCTCCCAATCCATCAGTTTCCAGGGCTAAAGGAACACAGGAGCTCGAGTGATCTGTCAAGGACTCGTGACAGACGCTGCAGCTGGGATTCTAATTGCATTAATTCCTCGCTCAGGCTCGAGAGGGCTGCAACGCTTCACTCTGGGAGGGAGAGAAGAGGAGCTCTGGGGCTGGGCAGGAGAGAGGGACTAAAAAGAAGAAGAAAAGCTGGTTGGAGCATCGACTAAGTGATTCAAAAATAGGGGAGAAAATGAGTTCTCAGCGCAGCCCACAGCTGTGCGAGAACACGGAGCAAAGTTCTTTTCCATCTCCCAGCAAGAGGAGAGAAGTCATTGAGATCTGGGAGCTTAGGGACAGGGTTTAGCCGCGGGGTTGGGGCAGTGGGGTTAATGGTTGGGCTGGAGGAGCTTGAAGGTCTGTTCTGACCTGAATGATTTTGATCTCAACATCTCTGCAGGACTTCACAGATTGGGTTGGCAGCAGAGGAGACTCCAAAGCTGACCCTCATCTTGTGGTGGGGTTAGGTAGCCACCTGGACAGTTGGGTTTACGGTTGGACTCGATGATCCAACTCGATGGACTCAGGCACTGCGATGGGCTACCCAGGGTGAGGATTGAGTCTCCATCCCTGGATGAGTTTAAAAGTCGCTTAGATGTCGCGTTGGGGGTTGTGGTTTAGGGGTGACCTTGTAGAGTAGGACTCTACAACCTACAAGGTCATCATCTAGGTTGATGACCTTATAGAGTAGGACTTGATGATCCCGGGGGTTCTTCTCCAACTTGAATGATTCTATCAAATCCTAGTGGAATCATCAGCACTAGCTGGAAAAGCAGCTTTAATTGGCTTCCCTATTGCTTCCCATTACCTCTAGCTGCATCATAAAGCTACCGGAGCTGAGTCCCACTCAACCACCCCACAGGTTCCCCCTCCTCTACCCCACCTCAGCCAACCTCTCCCGTTGGGTCAGCAGCACGTGCGGAGCCTCCGAGTGGCAGTTGGCGCAGATTGAGTTGCCTAAGTAGGTTTTAATCGTAGCGGCCCAACTCATTTGCCGGGATATGAAACTCAATCGGAGCGATATCATCCGGGTAGATAATTAAATCGGAAAGATCTTAATGCACCTCGGATTTTGCCATCAGCTGGGCTGCAGGTGACTCCCTAAACATCTCTGTTTATTCCGTCGCTCTCTCGCTCGCTCTCTCTCTCTCTGGTTATTGTGTTGAGCAATTCCCCCGCCGCCCTTCCAGGCGATATTGCTCATCTTTGAGATGATCCCGCGCCGTTGACATCGTTAGCGGCGCTTTGAATCCGCTTCCCTCGGAAATAAACTCAGATCCCGGTGGAAAAAGTGAAATCCATAGTGCCCGGGCAGATGGAGGACTCTGGTAGGAGCAGGGGAGGGGGGGTTGGGGTACCCCAAGCTCAGGCAGGTTTTGTGCTTTGTGCAGGTTAGATCCTTGTTTTCCCTTCTATCCTCTCTCTTCCTTCCATCCTCATTCCTCCTTCCATCCTCATTCCTCCTCCCATCCTTGTTCTTCCTCCCGTCCTTGGTCTTCCTCCCATCCTCGTTCCTCCTTCCATCCTCATTCTTCCTTCCATCCTCATTCCTCCTTCCATCCTCATTCCTCCTTCCATCCTCATTCTTCCTTCCATCCTCATTCCTCCTTCCATCCTCATTCCTCCTTCCATCCTCATTCATCCTTCCCTGCCCCGTCTTCCCCACAAGACTTTTTCTTCCATGGTATCTGTGGTCTTGCTTTCAGCAGTTCGTTGTGCAAAAGCTGCTCCTCACCAGTTCTTCTGTTGCTGCTGGATGGCAGAGAGCCACTGAGGTTAGAAAAGACCTTCAAGATCATCAGGTTCAAGCATTAACTCAACTGTCCCAACGTACTGAGATAAGACCTTCAAGATCATCGAGTCCAACTGTCCCAACCCACCTTGAAAAGACCTTCAGTCTCATCAAGTCTAACCATTAACCCAATTGACCCAACCCATCGTGAAAAGATCTTCAAGCTCATCAAGTCCAACTGTCCAAACCCACCTCAAATAGTCCTTCAAGCTCATCGAGTCCAACTGTCCCAACCACCTCAAAAAGACCTTCAAGCTCATTGAGTCCAACTGTCCCAATCCACCTCAAAAAGACCTTCAAGCTCATTGAGTCCAACTGTCCCAACCTACCGCAAGAAGACCTTCAATCTCATCAAGTCCAACCATTAACCCAACTGTCCCAACCCACCATGAAAAGATCTTCAAGCTCATCGAGTCCAACTGTCCCAACCCGCCTCAAAAAGACCTTCAAGCTCATTGAGTCCAACCATTAACTCAACTGTCCCAACCCACCACGAAAAGACCTTCAAGTTCATTGAGTCCAACCATTAACTCAACTGTCCCAACCCATTGTGAAAACACCATCAAGCTCATCGAGTGCAACCATTGACTGTCACAACCTACTGCTGAACCCTGTCCCTAACCCTGTCACCAGTGACAGGACAAGAAGAAACGACCTCTAATTGCTCCAGGGGAGGGTTAGGTTGGCCACCAGGAGAAATCTCTTCCCTGACAGAGTGGCCGGGGCTTGGAACCAGCTGTCCAGGGAGAGCGGGGAGTCTCCATCCCTGGAGGGGTTCAAACACCGAGTAGCTGTGGCCCTGAAGGACAGGGTTGTCTTGGAGTGACGGTTGGACCAGATGACCTTGGAGCTCTCTTCCAACCTCAACGATCCAACCGTTCCCCATCCCTGAGCTCCGGATCTCCACGACTTTTCTCCGCAACCAGTGCTGCCAACCCACACCCCTGGGAGACATCCCCTGGGCACTACCTGCTCCCTGGCTCATTTGTGCTACTCCGGTTGCGTCGTCCCACAGCCCCGGGGTCCTTAATTAGGTCCCTTTGATCCCGCCGGGCCCTTTGTACGTCGCGAACAACACGGCCCTTGTTGCGGGGGAACGTTGGGAACGCCGGGGACAGCGGCGGGAGGAGGCGAGAGGCGCTCAATGGGAGGATTAGCCCGTGGCTCGCTCCGGCCGCCGCTGCCGTTTTCCCAGGGAATAATGGATTCCCAGCGCCTTGTTAGCTCCCTTTGCTCAAAGGAATCCCATTTGCCATTCCAGATGTTCCCGGCCCGATGGCCACAATCCCTTTCAAGTTCAGCCAAACCAGCGCCGGTAATTAGCCGGCGGACGGGACACCCTATAGAAAGAGGTTCTGATAACAAACCCCATCAGGAAGGTCCTGTTTCCACTGAAGGGGGTCGGGTTGTAATTAATTCCTCTCGGCACAAGGTGAGTCCAGCTCCTGCCATGGGGGGAGCCGGAGGCTCGCGAGTGGATTCAAATCCCGTAGGATGGGACTCGCTGCCGTCGAGCTCCCGGTCCCACTCGTTGTGGAACTCAAATGATTCCCAGTTACATGAGGACACTCGACCCCATTGATGAGGGATCGGTTTGTGGCGCCTCAAGGGGTCCCAGATTCATCCCTGCTGTTTCATCCCCCTGTTTAGCTCCCGACACCTCCCCTCTCATGGGATTTGCCCCTCTGTGCTGCTGGAGCTTCTCCATCCACCCCCTTTCTACTGGCGGCCGGTCGTCTTCTCCCCATCAATATCACTGGGAAGCTGCCAGACACCTCCAAGCAGCTGAGACAAGTGGGAGTAGGAAAGTTGGGGTCGTCATCGTTAACGGCGAAGCAGGGGGTGATCAGCTCAGCGGGGCGGCCCTCAAGGTTCTTCGGGCTCCCGCCGCGTTTATTACCCGGGATCCACGGCTGGCTGCCTTTATGGGGGCATCGCGGAGCTCGGTGCAGACTGGGGAGGAGGTTACGGAGACACTCGCCTGCCGACACCTCCCTGCCCTTTGCCCGAGCAGGGCTGGCTCTGTGGGGCCCGCAGAGGGTGTCCCAGTGTGGACCAGTTGCGTTCGTCAGCTGGGCACTGGGCTGCACTAGATGGCACTGTGGGATGCTGTACTGGGGGATGCAGCGCCATGGGATGTGGATGGGGGGGATCTAGTGCTATGAGATGCTGTACTGGGAGATACTGGGAGATGCTGCACTGTGGGATGTGATGCTGGGAGACACAGCACCATGGGATGCTGTACTGGAAGATACTGGGAGATGCTGCACTGTGGGATGTGATACTGGGAGATACAGGGAGAGACTGCACTGTGGGATATGATGCTGGGAGATACTGGGAGACACTGCACTGTGGGATATGATACTGGGAGATGCTGGGAAACACTGCACTGTGGGATGTGATACTGGGAGACACTGCACTGTGGGATGTGATACTGGGAGATACTGGGAGACATTGCACTGTGGGATGTGATACTGGGAGATACTGCACTGTGAGATGTGATACTGGGAGACACTGAACTGTGGGATGTGATACTGGGAGATGCTGCACTGTGGGATGTGGTACTGGAAGACACAGCACTGAGGGATGCTGTACTGGGAGATACTGGGAGATGCTGCACTGTGGGTTGTGATACTGGGAGATACAGCATTGTGGGATGTGATACTGGGAGATAATGGGAGAAACTGCACTGTGGGATGTGATACTGGGAGATACTGGGAGACACTGCACTGTGGGGTTTGATACTGGGAGATACTGCACTGTGGGATGCCATACTGGGGGATCCAGTGCTATGAGATGCTGTACTGGGAGATACAGCATTGTAGGATGTGATACTGGGAGATAATGGGAGACACTGCACTGTGGGATGTGATACTGGGAGATACAGTACTGAGGGGTGCTGTACTGGGAGATCCTTGGCTCAGAGACACAAAGAGTTGACCCCCTCTCAGCAGGCCCAGATGGCACCTGGGCTTGATGGGAGGAGATGGGGCAGCTCCTGGGACCTCACTCATTGCATTAACCCCCCGGTGCTGGGAGGCAGAGGAGCAGCCCCGGGTATCCAGGGGTGACAGCCACAACAAACAGCAGCTGGAGATGGCAGAGAGCAGCAGGAGATGGCAGAGAGCCCTAAAGAGAGGGCACTGAACCCCAAAGAGGGGGTTCTGGGTGCCAAAGAGAGGGCAACTGGTGCCAGCGAGGGCAATGGGCACCAAAGAGAGGGCTCTGGGTGCCAAAGAGAAGGCTCTGGGTGCCAAAGAGAGGGTGAGGGGCAGCCAAAAGATGGCAACAGGTGCTAAAGAGAAGGCAACAGATGACAAAGAGAGGGCACAGGGCATCAAAGAGAGGAACAGGATGCCAAAAAGAGGGCAGAGGGCACCAAAGAGCAGGTAGAGGGCATCCAAAAGAGGGTAAGGACCACCAAAAAGAGGGCAGGGAGTACCAGGAGAGGGCAACGGGTACCAAAGAGAGGGTAAAAGGCACCAAAGAGAGGGCAAAAGGCATCAAAGAGAAGGCAGAGAGCCCCCAAAAGAAGGCAACGGGCAAGAGGAGAGGGCAACGGGCAAGAGGAGCGGCCAATGGCTGCCAAAGGGAGGGCATAGGGTACCCAAAATAGGGCAGGGAGCACCAAAGAGAGGGCTCAGAGCATCAAGAAGAGGGTACCAAGCCCCAAAGAAAGGGCAATGGGCCACTAAAGAGAGGGCATGGGGCACCAAAAAGAGGGCATAGGGCACTGGAAAGAGGGTTCAGACCATCAAAGAGAGGGCTCCAGGCACCAAAGAGAGGGCTAGGAGCAGCAAATAGATGGCTCCAGGCATCAAAGAGAGGGCTAGGAGCAGCAAAGAGAGGGCTAGGAGCAGCAAAGAGAGGGTTCTAGGCACCAAAGAGAGGGCTCTGTGCACCAAAGAGAGGGCTAGGAGCAGCAAAGAGAGGGCTCCGGGCACCAAAGAGAGGGCTCTGGGCACCAAAGAGAGGGATCTGGGCACCAAAGAGAGGGCTCCAGGCACCAAAGAGAGGGCTAGGAGCAGCAAAGAGAGGGCTCCGGGCACCAAAGAGATAACAGCTAACAGGGAGCAACCCCCTGGCTTGATCCCTCCCTAGTCCTGAACCCTTCGATTGCTTTTTGGGGGGAGCAGGCAGCTGGATCCACGGCCAGAATGAAGCAGCTGGTTGTCCCCGGCATGGCAAGAGCAGAGCTGCTCGTATTCCCCCTGCTCCGGCCGTAAGTGTATCTACACCGGGCTATCTGCGGCGGGAAGTCTGCCCGAGCCCCAACTTATTGCCGTTAGTTAATCGGCTCAGGGGCCGGTGGATTCTGCACAGCAGCCTCCGTAAATCCCCGATAATTGTGGTTAATCTGGTCAGCGGCAGCCCAGTGCCGCGGGCAGCCCCCGGCAAAACCAGGGATCCGGCCCGTAAATTGGGTCAGGGAGCTTTAATGAGGGAGGAAGGTGGCTCAAAGCCGGCCCCGGCGCTCACCCGCCTGCTCCGGGGGTGCCCTTCCAACCCCTAACGTTCCTGAGCGACCTCTGATGGGGTTAGCGAGCGTTGAGCCCAACCCTTCCATCATGGAATCGTTGAGGAAAGGCCCTTCGATGGTGTCAGGTTGGACTTGGTGGATCATGGAACGTTGGGGGTTGGAAGGGATCTTGAAAGATCATCCAGTCTCTTCCAATCTTAATGGTTGGATGGTTGTACCCATCGAATCCAGCTCTACCAAACCCTATTCCTGAGCTCCAGATCTCCACATCTAGGGATGGTGATTCAACCTCCTCTGTGGGCAGCCTGTTCCAAGGGCTGAGGGTCCTATCCAGAGAGAAGATTCTATTTAGGGCCAACCTGAACCTCCCCTGGGGCAGCCTCAGGCCATTTCCTCTCATCCTACTGCTTGTTCCTTGGGAGAAGAGACCAACTTCCACCTCTCTCCAACCTCTAGGTACCTGCAGATCATTTCCTCTCATCCTACTGCTTGTTCCTTGGGAGAAGAGACCAACCTCCACCTCTCCCCAACCTCAAGGTACCTGCAGACAGCAAGAAGGTCTCCCCTCTGCCTCCTTTTCACCGAGGTCCCTCAGCCACTTGGTCTCCAGCCCCTTCCCCAATCTCACTGCCCTTCTCTGGCTCTACTCCAGCCCCTCAATGTCCTTCTTGTATGGAGGTGCCCAGCACTGCTCTATGGTGTAATTGAGGCCAGTAAAGGTCCTTCCCAGAGCTGGAGGGGAACTGGGGGTGCAGAACCCCACCCTGAGACCCTCAAGCTGCTCCTGCAGAGCTTGGAAATGAAGGAGCCTCCAAAGAGCCAAACCAAGAGCCATCCTTCGGCCCCTGGCATCGGTCCCAGCATCTCCAAGAGCACTCGTGGCCACAACCAGCCCTTGGCTGGCTGCTTTGCCTGCTGGCAGGGCTCAGGAGATGCTGCAGAGCTGTAGGGTGGAGGGAAGGGGTCAACCCCACCCTGACACTTAGCAAGGATCCACTGGGTTTGCAGGGAAGATCACTGGGAAACCCAACGGGGGGTGATAAAGGGGTGAGGAGGGCTGCTCCTAGGTGGAGGAAATCACCCCAGAAGGGCTGTTGCTGAAGCAGGAGGGGAGCAGTGATGGGGAGCTGGAAGCTGGAGGGCAGCGACAGATGAAAGGGCAGCGAGCCAAGGCCTGGAGCAGGAAGGAAATGGGAGGAGAGAGGCAGAACATTAGGAAGCAAAAAGCAGAGCACGAAGGGAAATGAAGGGTGACCGGGTTCAGCAGAGGCACCCGAGGCTTGGACGCGCTCAGACATCCGTGGGGCTGGAACCGCCGGGATCCAAAGCCTGGGGGTCTGCAGAGCTGTGATGGGAAACGCTGCCAGGGTCATGACAGCAGTGAGTAAGGGCTGTGACTTGAGAGCTATTGAAGGTGACGAAGGTTTCCATCCCAAACCCAGACCACAGCCCTCCTCCGGGAGCCCTGTCACAATAAATCCTTGGGAAACACTGCACAGGCTCCAAAACCTCTGGTAACGAGGAGAAGCGGCGGAATATTTTCACTCTACTTCATGGCTTTTCATCTGGAACCAACTTCTCCATCTTGAATTTCAGCAGCTTTTACCTGCAACCCCCTGCAAAGCTTCCTGTAGCTCTATTGGATCATCCCTAAGGTACTCGAGAGCATCCCTGTGGTACCCAAGAGCATCTCTGTGGTACCTGAGATTATCCCTGTCATACCTGAGAGCATCTCTGTGGTACCTGAGATTATCCCTGTCGTACCCAAGAGCATCCCTTTAGTACCCAAGAGCATCCCTGTGGTACCTGAGATTATCCCTTTGGTACCCAAGAGCATCTCTGTGGTACCTGAGATTATCCCTTTGGTACCCAAGAGCATCCCTGTGGTACCCGAGAGCATCTCTGTGGTACCCAAGAGCATCCCTGTGGTACTTGAGAGCATCTTTTGGTACCCAAGAGCATCTCTATGGTACCTTAGATCATCCCTTTGGTACCCAAGAGAATCTCTGTGGTACCCAAGAGCATCCCTGTGGTACCCGAGAGCATCCCTGTGGTACCCAAGAGCATCCCTGTGGTACCCAAGAGCATCACCCATGCTCCCTCCAGGGCACCTCAACCCAGACACTCCTTCTCTTCAGCCACCAGCTCCTACTCCTCCAGCTGAGTTTGGCTCCGATTTGGCCACGAGGTTGTTCGCTGTCCCCACCAGCGCAGATGGTTCCTCCCTCTCCGCGGCCATTTGGGGCCGATTAAAATAGTGTTGGTTGCGCTGCCTTTGAACCCGGGAGGACTAAGTGGTTCCATCCCGCTCGTTTTGCAAAGCAAAACCAGGAAAGAAAAAAACCCCCCTGAGCAGATGTTTTCACCTTCTTTTTTTTTTCTTCCCCTATAAGAAAATTCCCAGGGGATGCACCGGGAAGGGGGGAGCTGGGGCCGCTCCAGAAACTCCTTGCAGCTAGCAGGGGTGAAGCTGCAGCGAACCGCGAGAGGCATCGAAACCCTGACCCAGTAAGAGGCTGTGGCTCCTTCTGAGAAGGAAAACCTTGGACTTTCATTATTTGCTTGAATTCTAATTGGGTTTCGATGCCAGGCAGGGACCTCGGAGCTCTGCTGGCACCGGGGAGGAAGCTGGATGCGGTGCCAGTGGGGATGAGAGTCTGGCTGGGACAAGAGGAGGACAGAGGTGGATTGACAGCAACAACCAGGGAGGATCCTCCCTTGGGTCTCCTCTCAAGCTGCTCAGAGCCAGGGGTGCTGGGAGGCGGGAAGAGGGTTCTCTTGACTGAGCATCCCCTCATCCAAGCATCTCCTCACCCAAGAATCCCTTCATCGGAGCATCCTTGCATCACCTGAGCATCCCCTTACCTGAGTGTCCCCTCATCCAAGCATCCCCACATCCAAGAATTCCTCCATCTGAGCATCCCCTCATCCAAGCATCTTCTCATCCAAGAATCCTTTCATCAGAGTATCCCCTTATCCAAGCATCCCTTTACCTGAGTGTCCCCTCATCCAAGCTTTCCTCCGTCTGAGCATTTCCACATCCAAGCATTCCTTCATTGGAGCATCCTCTCATCACTCAAGCATCCCCTTACCTGAGTATCCCCTCATCCAAGCACCTTCTCGTCCAAGAATCCCTTCATCACAGCATCCCCTCATCCAATCATCCAAGCATCCAAGCACCTCCTAATCCATGCATCCCTTCATCAGGGCATCTCCTCATGCCCTGAGCACCACCTCATCCAAGCACCTCCTCATCCAAGAATCCCTTCATCAGAGCATCTCCCCATCCAAGCAACCCCTCATCCAAGAGTCCCTTCATCAGAGCATCTCCTCATCCAAGCACCTCCTCATCCAAGAATCCCTTCATCAGAGCATCTCCTCATGCCCTGAGCAGCCCCTCATTGCCCCAGCATCCCCTCACTCTTGCAGCCTGTTCTCCCCGGGGCTCTACCTTTGCCGGAGGCAGTTCTCAGCTCCCTCCCTACCCAGGGCATCCCCCTCCTCAGCCCCACACAACCCCGAGAGCCAACCGAGGTGGGGTGTGTGTGTCACCACCACAGCACCCCCTTAACCCACGTCCTCTATCTCTCCCTTTGTTCCTCCCCCTCTGGCGAGAGCTCCTCTCCACATCCAGAAGGACTGATCGAATCAGCCGCCCTCCCCACTCCCTCGCTGGCCCGTTTCAGCGGGCAGATTCAATAAGGGCCCTATCAAGTCGCGCGGAAGCCCTCACCCAGCTGCGGAACCCCCCACCCGCCCCCCAACTAAATCAATTTTCAAGTGGCTGCGCCGGAGCCAGGGAGCAATTCTTGTGCCAATTGCCTTTTGTTTTTCTCGCTGGGTTTTTGTCGTCGTCGTCGTCGTCGTTTCGCTCGACTCGAGCAGAACTCCTGCCCAAGGTTGAGCGCCGGCGATATTTTGTTGGTGATACGCATGTCGGTATCGTCGATGCGCAAGCGACTATTTTGACAGACAATCATGCTATCGTTTAT
>JAOXOE010031697.1:0-11696 GCA_028565055.1 Phoeniculus purpureus
TGGATATGTTCCTGTGTGACTTGGTCTAAGTGATCCTGCTGTGTCAGGGGGATTGGACTAGATGATCTTTCAAGGTCTTTTCCAATCCCTGATGTTCTCTAATGGAGTTTTCCCATAACTTCCATGGATGAAGTTCAATACTGTGTGCTCATGTTTTCACCTTTCTTTTGCTGATCTTGGGAGCACCCAAAACCATTCCAGGTTCTCTTTATCTTACTTTTCCAAGAAATTGAATAGTGGTTTGAAATGAGACTCAGAGTGTATTGTTTGAGGGATTCCAAGGCTTACTTCAGGTTTTGGCTCTTTAAATGATTCAGCACTACCCTGTTGTTCTATGACTAATGGACAACCCAGGGCTGAGCTCTCTACACAACTCCCTGTAGGTCGTCCCTGCACAGAAAATGCCACGAGGCAATCCAAGACTGTGTCAATTGCCTTGAGACAATCCAAGCCTGAAGACAGATACACCATGATTGCCTACCACAGTCCTTGTGATTCATGTCCCTAGAGTTGGCTTGAGTGGAGAAAATTTTTATTACATAAATCTAGCCATCATTGTCATCCATTATTTCGTAGGAGAACTATTTAATGAAGAAACACCAAACGGGCTCCAGCATTTAGCCTAGATAAGAGGAGACTCAGGAGGGACCTTATTACTCTCCAGAACTACCTAAAGAGAAGAAAAATTTTTACAGTAAAGAAAAGAGAAATACGCACAAAATACAATTGGATGTAGTTCTGGCCTCCAGTCACTAGGGAGAGCTTGTCACGGGGCGGCAGCAACAGGCGCTCACACCCAGCTGCTTCCACATCCGTGTTGCTCCATAAGAGAAGGGAGGGAAAATGGTGTGGGCCAGTCGTCGTGCGCCCTTCCCGCACGTGCACCCAGAGCTTGGTGATAAGAACCCTGCCGGTGCTCCACTTTGCTGGCATTCACCTGGGAACCGTGCACCCAAACCCCCTCAGCCCTCCTTCCCCTCGTGAAAACAGAACCACACTTAGAACTGGTTTAAGGCAAAAACGCAAGTGTGAGATCCTCTCCTGACCTGCCACTAACAGGTGATAAAGCTTAAGTAGAAGGTATCGTGCAGGAGAAGGCGGGTGGGCTGGGCAGTAAATCAAAGCACGGGATCCATGCATCCTCTCTCCTCCACGGCTGATCATCAGGACTGCCTTAGTCACTCCCGCAGGCTTCTAAATGGTCCACCAAATGTAGCATCCCCCTAGGAACCCAACCCCACATTTTCTGTTCCCACTGTGGGGTAGAGGGGTAGTGGTTTGGGAGATACGTGAGTTTTTTCTGGGTCCTAAAATATAAGCCATCACATGTGGGAACCTCTTTCTTCTGGAATTGCTGAGTCTTCATTTTTCTTGAAAGACATATAATTTGTAAATGATTTACTGTATTATTAAACTTCATCAGGATGACAGGCTACAATTTGAAGTCTATTTTAAAATACATTGACTTATTCTGTAGTAACATGTTAAGGTGCAAGAAGCAATAAACATTCAGCTTGGAGAGGTGAAGGTTACAAGGAGATGTAATAACTGTCTATAAATCCATCAGGGCTGGGTGTCAAGAAGAAAGAGACAATCTCTTTCCACTTGGTCCCTGTGATAGGACAAGGGGCAACGAGTGTTAGTTGGAGCATAAGAAGTCCCATCTCAGTATGAGAAAAAACTTCTTTACTGTAAGAGCCTCAGAGCACTGGAACAGGCTGCCCAGGGTGGTTGTGGAGTCTGCTTCTCTGGAGACTTCCAGGACCCATCTGGATGTGTTCCTACATAACCTGTTTTAGGTTCTATAATCCTGCTCAAGCAAGGGAGTCAGACTTGATGGCCCATAGAGGTCCCTTCCAACCCCTAATGATCTGTGTCTGTGTAACATAATGTTTTTTTCATTCAGAATTAATGTCAGTCTGACTCTTATTCTGAGTCTTGGAGAGACTCAGATGTGTTAGGAGTCTACATATTTGTAGGTGTTCTCTCTGCAAATACTTTTTCTCTTCCTGGCTTCATTTTCTTAAAATCTCACGTGTGTGAGGCTCAAACACTTTTGGTTGTTTATTGAGCTCCATTTGTGTGGTTAATGCTACTTAAAGAACTGAGAAAGAATCGATGATTGTCCAGGATTTCTTGACAGGACATAACTTCAGTCAAGAAGGGTTTATGCTTGCTTCCTCTGCCATTTATTTTTTTGAATTTTCAATATCCTCTTTCAGCAACCATCTTAGGACACCAACTGTGAAGTTCATCAGTTAATGAGGGGTGATTTGTTTAGCATATGTCTCGGGGAAAGAGCTTTCTTTTTTTTCTTTACTTTGTTTTACAGTGCTGTGTACAGGCTAGAAGAAGAGGGTAGGGTTGGGTTAGATCAACTTAACTCCACGACTCCAAGGTTTTTGCAGTGGCAAAACAGCCCAAGTACTTATTCAATCCGTGTTTATATTCATTTCAAATTGTGTCGTGTCTGATGCAGCAAAGATCTGGTAACCAAGGGTAATTTTAGTATAAATAATACTGAAAGCTTGTTCAATGAACGAACACAAGGTGTATCACAGACCTGCTGCCTCACTTCTCAGAGATACTGATTTGAAAACCCTTGAATATTGCCACACAAGCTGGCTGCTGGCCATTTCGTCTTAATCCAATGTCTCCCTGGGGAAACATTTCCCAGAGCAGCCTGGGCTCCCAGAGACTGCAGCAGACAGTACAAGCCCCGAGTGTTGAAAATTGTTGTCAGAGATATCGATGTTGTCATTATTTTTCTGTTATGCAGATATTGCATGAAAAATACTAGTTGTAAGTGATGACGTGATGACTGGACACGATAGAAAATCAGATGAGATAGAAAGCTGATTGACTCCTATCAACAGATGCTCGGTGGAAGGAATTTAAATAGCAAAAGCAGAACAATTCAAACAGGTTGAAATCATCTGATAGCAAAGACTTCTCACTGCATTCACTCAATGGTTGAGCCTTTTGTAAGGCTTAGGGTGTTTTATAACGATCGCTGCTCTTGTCGTAAAATTGCTGTAGCTGAGATGAGTTACAGATAATTGTGAGCAAAGCTTTCGAGAAAGCTGATATCAGTTCATCTAATAGAAAACACTGTTGGAGTTAGGATCAGGCAATCTTCCAGACAAACACATCATTCATTTATGTGTTCAAGTGCTTGTTCTTTTTTGATCCACTACAGAAGTTGTTATAAAGACATATTACATCTTCCTGCAAATCTTGCCTTCTTCAGATCGTTGTTCTGTGCAATGTTTTGGCGTTCTTTGAAGGTCTGTCCAATTGGTTCAGCATTTTTGACAATTCAGATAAAACCCTTTCGTTTACGTGAAGCATCCTGTTTAATTAACCCACAGTACTTCTTGTACTGTGAATACAACACATCCCTGCTGTAGCATGTCCTGTTATGTTGTTGATTGAGATAGCAGAAGAACTGCAGTTTTAAAATATATTGCCTCACTGATCTTTACCATCTTTATTGTGACTACCACATATTCGCTGATTATAACTTTGCGTACTTGATATTGGTACTGGTTTGTGTGTTTCATGAAATATTCTTTTATAGAGATTGAGAGAGCTGGGGCTGTTTAGTTTGAGTAAGAGGAGGCTAAGGGGAGACCTCATCTCTCTCTACAACTATCTGAAGCGACATTGTAGACCTGTTGGTGCTGGTCTCTTCTCACAGGTAATTAGTGACAGAACCAGAGGGCATGGTGTTAAGCTTCAACAGGGTAGGTTTAGACTAGACATCAGGAAAAAATTCTTCACAAGAGAGTGGTCAGGCCCTGGACAGGGCTGCCCAGGGTGGTGGTTGAGTCCCCATCCCTGGATGTGTTTAAAAGTTGTTAGAAGTAGTGTTGGGGGATCTTGTTTAGGGGTAAACCAGTAGAATAGAGTTGATGGTTGGACTGACTGATTCCAAGGGTCTTTTCCAACCTGAATGATTCTATGATTTCAATCTGTGGGTCTCCTGTCCTTTTCCCGATTCATCTTCTTAGCTAGAGAGGTGATACACCAACCTCTGTAGTTTAGCCTGGAATATGGACTAAACAGGTTGCCCAGAGAAGTGGTAGAAATCCCAAACATAGAAACATTCAAGGTCAGGTATGATGGGGCTCTAAGCAATCAGATCTAGTAAAAGAAGTCCCTTCTTACTGTAGCAGCATTAGTCTAGATGACCTCACAGCTACAGGCCCTGTTCTCATGGGCCATTTTAACCACCCTGATATTTTCTGGAAGACCTACTCAGCCAGCCACCCACAGTCCAGGAGGTTCCTCCAATGCATTGGTGTCAATTACCTGATGCAAATGGTGGAGGACCCACTAGGAGAGGAGCGCTGCTGGATCTTGTACTCACTGACAAGGAGGGTCTGGTTGAAGCAGTGAAGGTTGAGGGCAGCCTTGGTTGCAGTGACCATGAGGTGGTGGAGTTCAGGGTCTTGTGTGGCAGGAACAGAATACCTAGCAGAATCACAACCTTGGACTTCAGGAGGGCCAACTTTGGCCTTGTCAAGCAATTGCTAGGGGAAATCCCAGGGAGCAGGGTACTGGCAGGTAAAGGGGCCCAAGATAGCTGGTTAACATACAAAGACTACTTTAAAGCACAAGAAAAGAGCATTCCAAAAGGAAAGAAGTCAAGGAAGGGACCTGGAAGACCTATGTGGTTAAACACAGAGCTGGGTCTCTTTAGCTTAGAGAAGATGAGACTGAGGGGTGACCTTATTAATGTCTAGAAATATTAGAAGGGTGAATGTCATCTAGTGATAGGACGAGGGGCAGTGGGTGTCAGCTGGAACATAGGAGGTTCCACATCAATATGAGAAGGAACTTCTTTCCAGTGAGGGTGGCAGAGCACTGGAACAGGCTGCCCAGGGGAGTTATGGAGTCTCCTTCACTGGAGATGTTTAAGACCTGCCTGGATGTGTTCCTGGGTGACTTGGTCTAGGTGATTCTGCTGTGGCAGGCGGATTGGACCAGATGATCTTTCGAGATCCCTTCCAATCCCTAATGATTCTATGACCTTTAAATCTCTGTTCCAACTAAAACTTCTATATATGTCTCCCTTTGGAAAAAAGTTTATTGAGCTTTTAACGCCTACATAAAAGAAACCTCTGAAATACTTGTATGTCAAAATATGTTGCTGATGAATACAGAGAAATGTGGTACAAAATACTCCTCAGAAAGCCTAAAAATTTAAGACATAATACGGAAACTTGATAATACCGTTTATGACAGATTACAACTTTTTAGGCATGACAGGAAAAAGGGACTTGAATTAAAGTGCATGAGGCCAACCCTGGGCCTGAACTGAAAGGAGAAAGTCAGCTGAGGAAAACAGTTTTGATTACAACATTTCATTGGTCTTGACTAGTTTTATGTCTAATAAATTTACAGAACATGGTTCATACAAGTCATTAAAATAATATATTGGGAGAGATATGGTGCAAGATAATGTTGTTAATATGGAGAGAGTTTAATTAAAAGTTGCAACCATAGGTCACAAAAAGTTCTTCTCATTAATGACTTAGACTTTCTAATACTTGGCAATACTTATTAAGACATTTTACAGCTGCTATTAGGAGTAAATTGGCATTTCCAGATGATTTAAGTCATTTTACTGCTGCGCAGTACTGAGGACAGAAACAAATAAATAAACAGATGTGCTAACAAATTGACTTTGCCAAACATTAATGCTGAGCTGCATTGGTTTATCATTGGGTTATCGCTGAGCCACAGCTGACCACATTGGTAAATGATTATAAAATATTTCAGAAAGCTTTGAGAATTTCTAGGTTTCCTGCAGATCCAGATCCATAACTTTATTGCAGACTTTATTTGCCTTTTCTTTTCTTGATAAAGTTGTTGTGATATGAGATTTTCATCCTTTTCCTTGTCAGTGACTCAACTATAGCATGAGAGAATCAGCTGAATTCTGTCTCAACTTGTCTGGGCAAAATTTTCTAGAGAAAGCATCAGTGGTTGTAGCTATAAATGGGAGATAATTTTAATTTGCTTATTAGTTCAACCTAAAAATCCCTAGAACTGAAAATACATGAAGGCTTTTTTAAAATTGAAGCAAGTTAAAACTAAGAAACTGCTTTACTCCCAGGCTTCAGCACCAATTTTGTGGTGGGTTCAAGACCACAGTTAAAAATGAAGGAAAACAAAGCAGTTAGGTCTCGATGAGATGTCTGATAGAATTTACCAGACAATGGGTAGCTTAGGGAAAATGGAAAAGGGTTTATTAACTCTATAACTGTATGCAGAAAAGAAGAAAAGGTTAAGCAAGTTAGTGCACACAAACTAGAAACTGTGTCACAAATGCCATCACATCTTCTGAGAAAAATACAATAGGACATTACTATCGTATTGGTCCTTGGGTTTTTTATATTAGACACCTGGGAAAAGAACGTGTCAGTCAAGTAGAGACGAGTACCACAACCCTCTCTATTATTCATGTGTCACCCCTGCCTGCAAACAGCGGCACCCTAGGCTGTCCAGACTGGTGAATTCTTCAGTTCTTCAGCGTAGCTTCTCCAGCTCAACGCTTATCAGGCAGACCTGATTCCTCAGCATCTGAGCTGCATCCCTTGATGCAGGAGACCTGCTTTCAAACAAAGAACCCAGGTTTAAGGATTCTTGAGTCCTTCTGCTTTCTTCAGCTAAGCACAAAGGAATTCTCCTTCTCTCCCCAATACTTGAAAGCATCCTCACTTTTCCTCAGCAGCAGAAATGATAAGCAGTCTCTCTTCCTGCCGATCAGGAAGATGGCGGCAGCAGCGGCCACATGGCCCTGGCCGCGTGCGGGACCCAAGATGAAGACTGACCGCATAGCCAATGTCAGCAGGGGCCCCCCCCACACTCCACAAACGTGGCCGAGAGGGTTCCATGACCCTCTCCTCTCCTCTCTCCTGCTGTTTGAGCTCCAGGGGGAAAAGGAAGAACCCCTTCATCTCACTGCAGGTTGCTGAACAGCTGCTCCATGGTGGAGGGGATGGTAGATCAGCACTAAGGTCTTGCTTCTCCAGTCCGGGTGCCATCTCCAGACTGGGCTGGGTTGAAGCTGGCACTGCCACAGCCAAGCCGGGTTCAGGGCCATGTGGAGCCGCCACATCCCTCTCCACGGTGGAGCAAGGCTGGGGTCTGGGCCAGGGTTTTCTCACCCAGCCCATTGATAAAGTGCAGGTTAGGGTTAGGTTTACAATCCTATAGTGTAACCTCCCCCAGGACAGGTCACTGTTGGGGGTGTCCTCTTAAAGCAATGTAAGTTTTTTCCTTCCTGAAAGCCCAAATCTATGCATCTGGAAATTCTGCACTGCAAAAAGCTTGTGCAATTGCCCTAATTGTCTTCTGCTTGTAGAGACAAATACAGGTAAAATTAATGAGGATGCTCAAGCTGTTGTGGATGAGGACACTTTCTTAGTGCATTGCAGCTCCACAGTTCATAACACATCCTCTAGGCCCATTTCTGCTGGTAACTTTAATTGTAGGAGAAATTCACTTGCAAGCAAGACCTAGTTTATTTTATTATTGTGCAGGAGTGTGGGGGATTGCTAAGGCTGGCTAGTCCCAGGAGACAGATGCTCCCTATTTAAGGAAAGACTTGAGAGCCGAGAAAAAAGATAGGGAGGGCTTACTCAGCTCTGATGGTTAACGGGCAAAAGAGTTGAGGAAAACAAAACCACATTTAATTTAAACTGAGACAAAAACCTATCACCAAATACAGACAGATACAAGTGGTTTTTAGCTTCCCAGACTCAGCTTTGCTACCTTCTTCCCCTCAGGGGAAAATCCCCTGACAGTCCTTCACTGTGAGAAAAATAAGAATTGAATGGATTTGAAGTTGCTTTGTGAGTCCTTACGCTTTGCTTTCAAGTTCCAGTTGAAGATGTTTAGGGGAAAATATAATAGCAGCATATGCAAAGATTAATATCTGTTATTAATACATATACCTTACATATATTACACAATATACAAAAACACATCAGACAATATGTGGAATATATAGAATATAATATAAAATATACAGTATACCATATATTAATACATGAAGGCACATATTAATTAATGTACTAATGCACATATACCTGATATCTAAGATGTCTATATATGTACCTATGTATATGAGAAGCATTATAGAAAATGTAATTAAACCATGTTATGGATGAAAAAGGTTCATCAAGACAAGTATCAAGATACAAGAGAACAGGAGCACATAGAAAAACAAAAAAAGAGGTGGTGAAGAGCAGCTTCTCCTAGCCCTCTTTCCTCTGTTGTGAAATGTGTACAATTTACTACATAAAACACCTGATTACCCGACTTTCTACATGCTACAAAAGTGATTTACAGTTTTAGAGGAAATGAAATTACAAAGCATCTGAAGAGTTACCACACTGCACCTACACCTTCATGATCTTCAAATATGTTATGCTCACAATCACAGAATCACAGAGCATTAGGTGTTGGAAGGGACCTCAAAAGATCATCTAGTCAAATCCCCCTGACACAGCAGAATCCTCTAGATCAAGTTGCACAGGAACATATCCAGGTGGGTTTTAAACATCTCTGGAGAAGGAGATTCCAGAACCTTCCTGGGCAGCCCCTTCCAGAGCTCTGTCACCCTCACTGTCAAGAAGTTCCTTCTCAGACTGATGTGGAACCTCCTATGTTCCAGCTCATGCCCTTTGCTCCTTGTCCTATCATTGGATGCCACTGAGCAGAGCCTGGCTCTGTCCTCCTGACACTCATCCTTTCCAGATTTATCCACATTAATGGGGTCACCCCTCAGTCTCCTTTATTCCAAGCTCAAGTGACCCAGCTGCCTCAGTCTTTCCTCATCAGGGAGATGTTCCACTCCATCATCTTTGTGCATCTGTACTGTACTCTCTCCAGCAGTTCTGTGTAGCTTCTTGAACTGAGGGGCCCAGAACTGGGCACAACATTCCAGATATGGTCTCAGCAGGGCAGAGTAGAGGGGGAGGAGAACCTCTCTTAATTTGCTGACCACCCCACTTCTGTCTCCTTCCTTGATAGTGATTAATGCCTGCTATTTTTTGAGTATATTTTCCCCTAGCTGTGCACTTTTCAAGGCATAGTTACAGGCAGAAGCTCTAGAAAATTTGATATCTCATCAAAGTCACACTTTTTGAGTCTCATCCTTCAACTCCAAACTAATTTGTTACAAGCCATTTATCCTGCATAGTTAGCATCATTCATCATGTTTCATGGTAGAGCGTAGCACTTCAACAATTTCTTGCTGAATCTCTCAGTGATAAGTTTACATTCTTAAGACTTCAAAAAACACTGTTGTCACGCTGTTTCTAGCTTGAAATATTTATGGAAACTTGTCTACTCACACCCTTTTCTGAGAGTTTTCTGTACATCAAGTGCACTGAGAGCAGTATAAGAGAAAGGGACCTGGGGGTCCTGGTGGTCAGCAGGATGACCAAGAGCCAGCAATGGACCCTTGGGGTCAAGAAGGCCAATGGCACCCTGGGGTGGATCAGAAGGGGGTTGGTTAGTAGATCAAGAGAGGTTCTTCTCCTCCTCTACTCTGCCTTACTGAGACTGCATCTGGAATATTGTGTCCAGTTCTGGCCCCCTCAGTTCCAGAAGGACATGGAGCTGCTGAAGACAGTCCAGCGTAGAGCCACAAAGATGATAGAGTGGAACATCTCCCTGACGAGGAAAGGCTGAGGCAGCTGGGTCTCTTCAGCTTGGAAAACAGGAGACTGAGTGGTGACCTCATTGATGTTGATAAATCTGGAAAGGGTGGGTGTCAGGAGGGATGGAGCCAGGCTCTGCTCAGTGGCATCTAGTGATAGTAAAAGAGGCAAGGGCTGTGAGCTGGAATATAGGAGGATCCACATAAATCTGAGAAGGAACTTCTCAGTGAGGATGACAGATCCCAGGAAGGGGCTGCTCAGGGAGGTTGTGGAGTTTCCAAGTTTAAAATCCACATGACCGTGTTCCTGCGGGACTTGATCTATGAGATCCTGCTGTGTCAGGGCAATTGAACTGGATGATCTTTCAAGGTCCATTCCAATCCCTAACGTTCTGTGATTCTGTGAAATTGATGTCTTAAATAACTATCCAACAACATCCTTTACTCTATAATCATTTATTAATAGTTTATTGGTTTTTAGCAGCAGACACTAGAAATGCTTCTGCATTGGTTATACCTTTAGAATCTATAATCTTCTTTTTCAGTGATTTATTTTTTTAAAATAATTCAATGTCACAACCTACATAAAATACAGACATTCTTTATTCTGGTCACAGAAGTTATTGAGTTATATCACTTTTTTTTTTGGTTAAAATAAGAAGAGCTTGGAATTCCGAGCCACTTCATCACAGGTTGCCATAGTAACTCCCCATTCCCTCAGGACAAGAAACCGCTCAAATTCAAACACAGCGCAAATTAGAGTGGCATTTTCATATTACCTCACAGGCTGGATTTTTTTAATCAGAATGAGAGAGATATATTGATAACAATCACGATGTATTGTTTGGTTTGGTTTTATATCGGCACGTGTGTACGTGCAGTGCAATTAGAAACAACTAAGAAAACCACAGTATTTTCCATAAAAATCCAATATGTGCTCTATTAGCTCTTTCAGAATTTAATATTAAAGTGGTTACTCTTAGTGTCTAAAAGTTTGGAATGTGTTCCATGTAATGAGATTTTTCTGTTTTATCTTTTTTAATTATTTTTCCTTTTTTTTTCCTTTAAAAGGAGAATTGAGTGCTCTGAAAAACTAGGATAACATTGATTAGTTGCTTTGGAGACTGAAATCCTGTAATTATCTTCACAGAAGAGAAAGAGCGTCTGTGCATTCCCTGCTAGCAGGAGGCAGCGTTGTAACAGCAGGAGGAGGTGTAGGGCCAGGAAGATAAACCACTGGAAAAGCTGGGATGCCTTGCTAAAGGCATTGGTAACTCAAAGAGCAGGTTAAATATCAGCAGTTAATTAGCAAGTGGAGTTTGGCCAGGTGTGATGCATATGAATATTTGATATTCCATAGGCTTTACATTTTCTTTGCTTTCTGAGTAGTATTTTCTTTTGATAAATGAGAAATCGAGGATTAAGTGATGCAAGCCATACTAGTAACTATTTTCTTTTATTGCACTGTAGTACTTCGTATCTTTTCTATCTATAGGCAGCCTTAACCCAGTTATCGTGGCTTTGTCAATAACAGTCTTGATAAATATATAAATCGATTTGCTGATGACGCAAAGCTGGGAGGAGTGGCTGATACCCCAGCAGGCTGTGTTGCCATTCAGCAGGACCTGGACAGGCTGGAGAGTTGGGCAGGGAGAAACTGAAATAACTGTAACAAGAGCAGTGTAGAGTCTGGGATCTGAGCAAGAATAATCCCAGGTACTAGTATAGGTTGGGTACTGACCTGTTGGAGAAAGGGACCTAGAGGTCCTGTTGGCCAGCAGGGTGACCATGAGTCAGCAATGTGCTCTTGTAGCCAAGAAGGCCAGTGGCATGCTGGAGTGGAATAGAAGGGGGGTGCTTAGTAGATTAAGAGATGTTCTCCTCACCCTCTACTCTGTCCTGGTGAGACCACAGCTGGAATATTGTGTCCCATTCTGGATCCCTCAGTTCCAGAAGGACACAGAACTGCTTGAGAGAGTCCAGCACAGAGCCACAAAGATGATGGAGTGGAACATCT
>JAOXOE010031698.1:0-11695 GCA_028565055.1 Phoeniculus purpureus
GGCGGAGGTGGAGCCGGCTCCATCCGGGTCCCTCCCCGCCGCCGGGCAGTGCGGGTGGCGCGAGCCTCAGCGGGACAGCGGCGGCGGGTGAGTGAGGAGGGGGCCAGGGGATGGGGGGGATGGAGGGAGCCCCCTGTGGGGCGGGAGGACTAGGCGCCCCCCCGGGCAGAGTCTGTTCGTTCCTCTATGGGGCAGGACCCCTCCGCTCCCTGTCCGTTGTTCTGTGGGGCTGGGCCCCTCCTGCACCGCCCTGTGGGGCAGGACCCTCCCTCCAGCTGCGCCCCCCTCGGCCTCAGCATCCCACACAGGGCCAGGCTTTTCCCCTTCACCGCCTCATCCCCATGACCGCTGTGGGGCAGGGAACCCCACAGGAAACGGGTGTCCCCACTGTGCCCCACGGTGAGGCCTGCTCCTGCTGTCCCCCATCCCCTAAGCAGAGCGGTATAGGGCAGCCTTTGCTCAGGGGGTGCCTTTAGGGTGTCTGGCAGCGCTGGGAGGAGGATATGGAGTCCCTGCTATGGGGCCCGGAGGAGAGGACAAGGGAGGCAGCACCGTGGCCTCGGTCTCATCCCAGTACAGTGACAGGTTGCAGGGCGTTGTGGACATGTCCCTGCCCAGTGTCCATTGTTTCTGGACCCCACTGATGAGGGGCAGCTCTTTGGGAGGGGGTGTCACACCCTATACTGGGCTTGGGGGTACCCAGGTCACCCCGTTCCTTATAGCCGCTGAAGTGGAACGAGGCATGCCCCATCGCTTCCCTGGGCCCGAGACAGGATCCTGTGGGGTTTTTTCTGCCTTATAAAACAACCACCCAGCAATGGGAAAAGCTGCTTTCCTGGAGTTGCCCAGTGGTGCTGTCAGTGCGGTTCCTGCACGTACCGGACCCTCCCAGCATCCGCCGCTTCGCCCGCTTTGACCTGAGACATGCGTCTGTCCCACAGGAGTGAAAACTAATGGAGTAAAAATGCGTCTCCTGGGGGGCGTTTCTGGGAGGGTGTTATTTTCCTTAAATTTTTTTGGTTCAGTTGAGCGTCTTTGTTTTAGCCTGGGTGTGCAGAGGAGACTGTCAGCATGGGTCCTGAGTGACACCAGATCCTTTGGATGCACCAGCATGTGGGTCCGGGGGTAGTTTCCCCACTGCTGTAGCACACCTTTGGCAGGAGGTTTGGATGACATCTGGTTCTGGCACGCTCCTCGCCTTTGATCTTGAGTTTCCTGCCATGTCTAACGTGTTCAGCAACACGCAAACCTGGTTCAGCAGCTGGTGTCAAGGGCGATGCGGGGTATCTCCTCACCCCAGTTTTCCCCGTCGGGCTCTTGTGTGCAGCCCACAGCTCTTGAGCTTCTCTTTGTCTGGGCTGCCCCCGGGATGGGCTGTCACAGCCTGAGAGTGCTCTGAACTGAGCAGACAAGCACAAAAACCCACTCCCGTCCCTTTGTTTCCAGCCGCTGATTTTACGTGCCTTTCCTGCGCCCAGATGGATAAACCGACCATTCACATCTCTCAGTTATTTGATTTCGTCCTTTCTCTGGGTTATTTTGGGTGAGATAGTTCACAAGGAATGTGTTCCCACTGCAGGCTGCACCGGAGGGATGCAGCAGCTTCCTAGAACCGGGACAAATCCACCAGAAGCCAAAGTAGAACGTCTCAGGGTTGCATTCATGTCCCTCTTGGCTCAGCAGGGCCAGGAGAAAACCCCAGGTTCACCAACCCCTGTCCTTGCTCACAGTGGGAGAAGCTCAACCCAAGCTTCTGTGGCCAATGAGGAGAGAGGAAGGTGAATGAAACCAGGTTCAGGCTCAGACTCGAGGGCTGAAATGAACCGTTTTCTTTATGCTTGAAAGCAAAGCTCGACCTTTAGGATATTATTACTTTTAGGCTCCTTGTTGTCGTTTCAGTTGCCACGGGGATTTGGTTTGATATCGAGACCGTCGCCGGAATCCATATTCATACATCTTTTTTATTTTCACAACGGGTATAAACAAACCAACCTTGAGCGTGTTGAGTGGCCCTTGGGTAAACCGGGTTATTTGCTCTATTACTCTGTTCATACAGGTTAGATGCTCCAGCTGATGCATCTGGAGTGCTCTGCCATCTGGAGCAAAAATTAAATACAAATTTGGCCCCTGGCCTGGAAAAATAACAAGACTCTGCCTCCAGTGATTGGCGGCAGAAGAGTACAGCCCCTGGCAGAAGAAAAGCTTTTGGGGCAATGTGGAGGGAACCCAGAATGAGTTAATTGAGGTATTTAAAGAAGGAAAATAACCTTTCACCTGTGTGGTGGTGATGAATGCAGTCTGGAGGGATGGTGTTGTGTGGCTGATGCCTATGGGTGGAGGTCTTGGTTGCGAGCAGGTGGTGGAGCTGCTGGAGGTGAGGGTGGTGGAGACCTCCTGGGTCTCCTCGTCTTGCTGCTGGTGGGAATCCTCTCCACAGCCTCTTGAAGCTCCACCTAACCACTTCCCCAGCTCAGGCTGGCTTATTGCATCACTGTATAGAATTGGTAAAAGTTAATGCCAAGGGTGACCCACTGGTTAGGACCTCCCTTCTCATCTCCAGCTGGGTTTGGACACAATTGGGCTGTTCCTTGGGTTGTTGTTTAGTCCAAGGCTGTCTTGGGTTTGAGGGGACAAGTTATGAAGGTGGCTAAGTTGTGGTGGGATCTCTTGCCTGTGAAGACCAGGTTCTGGTCCACTCCCCTCCAGGCACAACTGGAGATAGCTGTCATGGGCCAGCTGTGAAGGACACCTCAGTCAGCATGCTCTGGATGTTAAGGAAGTCCTATGGGGATTGGGATGATTGCTGGTTGCTGTCACTGTTCTTGGCTGGAGGATTGTCCTGGACATGTCCTGGAGGAGAAACAAGAGGAGAATGTTGAGGGTTATGCATTGTGAAGTGTCTCTAGACAGTGCGACTGAACCAAGTGTGGAGGTTTTACCTGAGAAGGATTGACGTTTCCAGCTGATCTCCTGGACTGGATGATGTGTGGGATGATACAAGGATACCCAGCTTTGTTAGGAGGCCTTTCCTGCTCATGGACCACCTCTCCACCTGTTCCCTCTTGGGTCACCCCTCCCAATGGAGCCATTGCCTCCACATTGGCCAGATGGAAGAAGATGTGCTGTGAGTGAGTAGCTTGCAGCCATAAAACACCACCTGGACATTGGAACAGTGGAGAGAACCACCATGGCTGGGTGTGCTTATCTCCTGCTCCTACCATTACAGCCTCAAACACTTCTGCCTTGGCATGGCAGGGCCCGGGATGGCCGAGACAAGGTCCTGTCCCAGCAAGTCAGACTCTTGCTGTCTTACCTGGGTGCACAGTAAACCCAGGGTACATCATCCCTTGGGACATTGTAGAAATTCCAGATAGTTCTGGTGCTCTTCAGCCATCCTGGAACCTTTGGTGTCAAAACCTGGAGAGTGGTTTTTGAGGTTTGAAGCTTCCTCTGATCTTCAAGTGTCTTGACCATGGTCAGTGTCACTGAGCTGGGTTTCTGTTTGTTTTTGTTTCCTGCCATCACTCATCATAAAGCCAAGCGGTGTTGACACAAGATAACATCTACCTCCAACAGACTTCCCTGTCCATAGCAGTGTTGCCCTGAAACCACTCAGACTTTGCATTGGGAGTGGCTGCCCTGCCTGTGTCCCCACCCTGGCTCACTGACAGCGCTTCCAGGTGACATCAGCGATGATGCCATGCTTACTGGTGAGGGAGCTCAGCCCTCACCTGACCCCAATGGTGCCTCTAGAAGTTTTTGGATGCCCTGGAGCGGTGACAAGGACCATCCAATGTGTAATTTTTCTGCCTGTGTGGTGCATTTAATTCCCATCAAAGCAGAGAAAATAAACCTCAAGCAGTTCCAGCTGCGTGTCCAGTGCTGCTGTGTCCTGCTAATGATCCGATGATGGAAGCAGAGGGATGTCAGCAGGAGGCCACCACAGCTGAGAAGTCTCCAAGGTTGAGGAGAAAACACATTTGAGAAGGATGCACAACCTGGCTACTTTGAGAGGAGCCGGAAGCCTCAGTGCCGACGTGTGGACAAGTGGTGAGAGCCCACCGACAAAATTAGCTGCCAGCAAGCGTAGTTGAAGGCTGTGAGGTCTCGGATTGCTCCGACGCCGAAGCTAAAACTGGATTAGCCTTTGGCAAGAGCAGGCGAGATGCCAAGAAGGAGGAGGAGGAGGAGCGAGAGCCAGGCCACGCCACGGGAAGCCCCAGGCAGGGAAGTCCTTCGACTGGTTCTTTTTCTGCTCCAGCTCCGGGGCTGTGGATGCGAGAGAAGGACAACACAGCGGCAGCTTCTCCTGGTTGATTGTGTTGTATTTTTTTATCCCTGTGGAGGATTAATCTCGCTGTTAATGCAGCTCTTAACTCAGAAAGCTCCTTAGAGGAAACTGCGCCAGGAGAACATTGTCAAGAGAGAAACCGAAAGCACCAGTTGCGGCCATCAGCTGGCTCTGGGCTGATATTGCTCTCCCTGCCCACAGATATTTGTGTGTTCCCTGGCTGTTTGCCTTGGAAGAGCATTTAAGGGAAAACAGAAGAGCACCGTGCACGTTGCCCCTCCCAGGAATCTACAGGAGAGGAGGTTTCAGCAATTTGCTCAACCCAACTTTCCTAGTTTGAAGTCAGGAGGAGCAGCCCAGCAGGTAAGCTGATGAATGAAGCCAAATTACTCCTCGAAACCGGCTAGGAGAGGAAGCTCAGTGTCCTACCTGACAGCTTCCAACTAAAATAAACTCATCCTGCTGTCGTGCCTTCCCCCCTGCAGCCGGCACGTACCATAAGGATCAAATTAAACTCCTCTCCATGCCGACTGTTTCCGCAGCCCTTTCAAGACTCATTTTCCTATTGTTGTCTATAAAAACCCCGTAGCCAAGCCGGGCTTCCCCAGGGCGGTTTCCTGGCTCGTGGTTTTATTAATGCAGCTGCAGGGAGGTTGTTTGCTTAAGTTTTTTTCTCCTTTGCTTTTTATGGGCATAAAGTGGAACATAGGAGGTTCCACCTAAACATAAGGAAGATCTTTTTCATGATGAGGATTTACAGAGCCCTGGAACAGGCGGCTCAGAGAGGCTGTGGAGTCTCCTACTGTGGAGACATTCCAAACCCACCTGGACATGTTCCTGTGGGGTCTGCTCCAGATCCTCTAGCAGAGAGTTGGACTTCATGATCTCCAGAGGTCCCTTCCAATCCTCACCATTCTCTGATTATATGAGAATCTCTGTCTGTTGGTGGCTGAAAGCAAAGATGAGGATTTGGAAACTTGGTGGCAGTGGTGACTGTCCACAGCAGGACCAGGGGGATTTGGGTCAGTACTGTGGGACTAAAAGCAGGAAAAATGGATCATTTCCTCAGCTATGGCTTTGCCTTGGGGGTGTTGAGTTGTCATGTGCTCCAACTACCTTTGGGGCTTCTGCTTTGCATCATCCCCTCTATCTAATCTCCTGCATCTTCATCCTTGCGTGGGCTGAACAAGAACATTTTGGTGGAGATCTGGAACTTAGGGCCATGGTTTAGCAGTGGCCTTGGAACAGTTGGGTTCATGGTTGGCCTCAGTGATCTCTAAGATCTTTTCCAACTTGAACGATTGGATGATTCTGCTGCTGTTGCACCAAGCCCCTCCCACAGGTGTGGTTTTAAGACAAACCCTGCTGAGGTTGAGTCCTGGTCTGAGCTGAGGTGCAAACTTAAATCTATTTATTTTTCTTGGTAGAAGCCCTCTGTTTTCTGAAAACTTTCCTCATCAGAGGATCACCTGAAGCCTCCTTCAGGTTTGGGTTTATTCCAGCTGTTAATGTTTCTTATGAACTGAGGTTGCCCTTCATCTTCTGAACCAAGTAACTTAAATACGATGATTTGTCCATCGCGGCAGGTGCCAGACTGTTCCCATGATTTCTGGGGTTGGAACTAGATGAGCTTTAAGGTTCCTAATGACCACTCTGTCTTTTTTTTCCACCTTAATAATGTGGGTCCTCACTGCAGAGCTGCTGGGCAAAGGCTGTAATAAGAATAGAAAAATCTATTGCATAAAAGATAAAAGTACTATTACTGAAACAGTTTTCCATAGGCACTGCAGAGCGAATTTTGGGGTTTTTTTAGGTGGAGCATCTTTCCTGTAAAGGTAGGCCCCTAGCATGGGTTGTGGAATGGGTTGCCCAGGGAGGTGGTTGGGGCCGCATCCCTGGAGGTGTTTAAGGCCAGGCTGGATGAGGCTCTGGCCAGCCTGATCTGGGGTGGGATGTCCCTGGCCATTGCAGGGGCGTTGGAAGTGGATGATCCTGTGGTCCCTTCCAGCCCTGACTGATTCTATGATTCTATAGTGACTTATGGTGGAGAAGGTACTTTTTTCTTAAAGCCTGTGTTGCAGGTGCTTAGAACTTCTAGAAAACAATATGGATGTGTTCCCGTGTGACTTGGTCTAGGTGATTTTGCTATGGCAGGGGAATTGGACTAGATGATTTTTCAAGGTCCCTTCCAATCCCTAATGATTCTGTGATTCTACTCTTTGGTGCTCCAGCTGCAGTATGGCCAGATGGCCCCGAAGAACAGATAAGTTGGGGTACGGGTTCTTCAGCTGCAAGCATCTGAGAGTCTAGGATGCAGTTGGTCATCTTGGAGCAAAGGGAACCCACATCCCGGCCAACCAGTGGTGATCTGTCAAGGAAGGCTATGCCACAACCTTCCTTTGGTTGGAAGGAGAGGCTCCAATTGGTCACAGAATGCAAGCACCAACTTCTTTCTGGAGTAAGGCAACAAAAATTTTCTGCAGGCCCTGGAGAGAAGAGTTAATTTGCCTGAGGACAACAGCTAAGACACAACACCCACCTCCTGCTTGAGCATGCTTTGCTCAGAGTCGTCTGCAGAAAGGAAAGATTAAATCAGGAGAACTCAAGGCAGTTTTCCATTGCCTCAGCCTAAGCTAAGCAGTGTAGTAGGTTAACAAGCCAGGAAAGACTGAAAATAAAGCTACAGTCCTGGATGCTGGAGCTGGAGTAAACAGATTCTTTTTAGCAGGCTGTTAAGTACAGTTGATGTTGAGATGTGCAGGTCAACAAGAAGCAGCACCAGGAGAAAAAAAACCCGACATGGTGCCATGTTTTGGTCCTTTCTGCACCATGCAACACATACCTACACGCAGGGCACAGGACAATCCTACAGAAAGCTTCACAGTCTTGTTCGGGCAGTACTCAGCCAGCCATCAGTACTACAGCCTGCAGCAGCCAACCTGGATGCAAGTAACTGGGTTCATGGCAAAACACAAGGACAACTTATGCTTCCTTTGCCCTGGGCAAAACTGAGATGTAGCCAAAGAACTACAATAAATTATATCTAAGGAAAACTCTGACTGTGCTCCAGCTGAAATATCTCTGCCCCATCTCCTTGACTTCAGACAGTGATGCACCATGGCCAGAGCGATGCACCAGAGTGGGGTGCAGCTGTAGGCCAAGGTTATACCCCTAGATCTGCAAGTAAAATGCACAAGGAGTTCCTGACATTATCCCCTGTGGTTTCAGAAATGTGCCTCTTTAACAGGTGCCTCCTTGTCTCTGAAAAGCTGCCCTGCTGATGGTGCTTGGCACGGTATGGAGCAGCACATCTCAATAGCTGTACAGGAATTCACAACTGGCTACAGGTACCCAAGAGGTTATTTCTTACTCAGTAGACTGGATAGATCCATTTTCCTGAGAGCCTCTTTTTCCTGAAACAGACATGAAAATACACAATGCTCCAAAATCCACGAGGAACCACAGGTCTCTATGCCCAGTCGTGTAAGCATTTAAACATACAAGCACTAAAAATTGCTTCTTAACTGTCCATTCCAGAAGATGAACAGGAGAGAGACTGCAGACTGTGACTTACCTTAAAAGCAGCTAAACATTTCACCCCAAGAGCACTGCTCCTGCAGAGCCGCTCCTTAGGGTTACACAGGCATCAGTCCACAGATCCTGGAGCTCTTTGCAGAGTACTTACTGGCACTGTGCTGCAGACAAGAGGCTCAGGTCACTCAGCAAATGAAGACCTCAGAACACATTTTTAAAGCTAGATATAATGTAAGAACGTTTGATAGTGTTCCTTTAATAGAAAGATGTTATTTACCCAAAGACCTATGCTTTGTAAATAAGAATTTAATACCTGATGACCTCTGTTTTTGAAGCGCCTGTGCTTTCCATTCCTACAATTGTCATTTTATCCACTATAAAATCCCAAAGGCTCTATTAGCTTGAATTAAACTGAGAATCTGTGTATCTAGGCTTAAGTTCAGGTACCTGAGGCACAAAAGCCAGTGATGTTGCCCTCCCAGCATCCTTGTGGAGTCAGCAGTGCTTCCAATTCAGCTACTCAACATGAGACATAATACTTGACTCCGGTGACTTGCTGAAGGACACAGAGCAGAGCTAAGGGTTCCCTGAGGTTCCCAGCAGCCAACTCACAACACACCACAAAGCATGTTGTAATTCAGCTACTCAAAGTGAGAGGGGTCAGTCTCAGATACTTGGCTAAAGGGAAGTAGAGCTCTTCCAGCACGCTGTGATAGCTGCCTTCAATAGCTTTATTCTCTGCCTCTGGTGGGCTGAGCCCACTCCCATTTGGGAGGGCAGAAGGCACAGCCATCAGGGCCATCTTTCAAGATTAAATTTGCATCCTGGGAGTATTCACCTTTCCTCTCTTCTATACGTCCCTGTGTCCCCAAAATGCCCACTGTCCATAGTGGGAAATGAAGCAGATGCAAATGAAGGTTCCCCATCTCCCACCCAAACTTCTTTGCTTCTGAATACCTGCCTCTAGCTTTATGGCCATGAAGGCTCCTTGCCCTGCAACAGCACGTTTGGTATCTCGTGTTGATGCGTGATACTTTATGACATGACTTTTGAAAGCGCCCCAAGGTTATCAGCTATAAAAGCAGCTAATTTGACAGCAGAGGTTTATCCAAACATTGCTCCAAGCTCTGAGACTGGCAGCTCGTCAATAGGGAAGGAACACTAGGCACTGAAATGCTTCAGATCAAACAACACATTCTTACAGAGGGTGCTAAAAATAGAAAAGGGAAGTGTTGGCAGCTTCCTGCTGCAAAGCAAACACTCCAGGCTGAGGCCACTGATGCAGTGGCATTTCATTTGGTGTCTTGAATTTGCAGTGAATGAATGCCTCATCTGGTGAGCATGGACTTGGCCCCTCAGAAGCACAAGAGGATTTATCTGACGCAGTGGGACTGTTCTTGGCTGGCAGGTGGCTCTTGATTGTTATTTTTGCTTTGCTCAGCAGCTCACTCCTAGGTTATTGGCCCCTACTTCAGTTGACAGCTCAAGTAGGTTCAAGTCAAACACAGGTAGGTTTGAATCAGATTGTTTCAAACTGAGATGATCTTTTGCCTTTTTAATAAAGCATGGTCACAGAGGATGCGTAGAATCCTTTGCGACTCTGAAAATGGACCGTACCCTTGTTATGTACTTTAAAAGGTGGGACAGCAATACAGCACAGCACAGGGCTGATCCAACAACCTACACTAGAGCAAATTGCCAGGAAGGGCCCAGAGGCTCTGGGAGGTTACTCCACTTAATATCCAAGCCCCAAAATGTTCCCTTTCCTGGGAGAATTTGATACCTCTTTCCTGAAATGGTGCAGCACAAACCCTCTCTGTGCAACGAAGAAGAATCTATGGCTGTTGACTGACAACATGCTGACACCAGAGGCAGCCACTTGGATTGCAGCAGGCGTACTGAGAGCCAGGGCAACGGTGCCCTTAGTGCCAGCACGACAGCACGCTGCTCCTGCTCGTATCTAGGGCAGCCGTGTGGCAGACATCAGGAGCACCTCGTGCAGCCAGAGCAGAGACCTGAGGAAACAAAACAGCACCTCCAATGCCACAACAACTGCTCTCCAAGGAACCGATCACATACAGGTTACCACTGAAGTACTGCGGGGATCTGACTTCAGCTTGTCAGACTCTTCCAAAACTCGGTTGATTTTCATAAAATGATAGAATCATTAAGGTTGCAAGAGACCTACAAGATCATCCAGTCCAACTGTCAACCCAACCCCACCATGCCCACTAAATCGTGTTCCCTAGGGCCACATCTACACAGGATTTTAACACCTCCAGGGACAGCAACTCCACAACCTCCCTGGGCAGCCTGTTCCAATCCGTGGCCACTCTTTCAGTGAAGACTTATTTCCTGATGCCTAATCTGAGCCTCCCCAGTACAATCTGAGAGCATTTCCTCTTGTTCAGTCGCTAGTGACTTGGGAGAAGAGACCCCACCTCCCTGCTGCCCCCTTCCAGGTAGCTGTAAAGAGCAGTAAGATCTCCCCTCAGCCTCCTTTTCATTGCACAGCATGGGTTTAAATTTGTACTTGCTACAGACTCCTTTGTGGTAGGTCCTGCATGGCCACAGCCACTGGGCCTTAGCCCTGCCATACAGGACACGTCTGCATGAGCCCTGATGCTGCTGTGGTGCGGAAGCTCGCTGCGTGTGAGAGAGAACAGTTAATGAGCATAAAACTTGGTGCTGTTTTTCAGCTAAAAAAGAAGCGAGGGAATTTGGGTGGCTGTTTTTTTCAAAGCTGCCTGGCATGTCATGGGGAAAAAGAAGAGCAGAAAAAGAGGATCAGCCTTTTGCATGTGATTCATGTCTGAAAACACCCACGCAGCTCATCACACTGCCCTCAAAAGACAGAAATGCTGCAGCAAGACGTTTCCAGAGAGGGATTCCATGGGCTCTAAACAGTGAACAAAGAGCCAATGAATTACCGGCTCCTCGGAGCTGATGTGCTGAGCGAATATTAGCACAATTAGTGCTGCTCCCAGAGTCTCATCATTTTCGTCTTACAGTGAATTTTTTTGACTGAACTTGCCACCTTCTTCAGAAGATTTGATCTGCAAGAAAAAAATGGAGAAAAACCTAATGAATCAACGAGCCATTTCCGTTCTCTCTGTGTGAGCAGGCAGCGACTGGGTATGGCCAGACTGGCAGAAGTGATGCCTAGCGTTGCGTTCATTAAGCTGTTACAGAAACATCGTTCTCCTGGCTCGCAAGAAGTGGTGCTGCCCATGACTGCTTGCCGTGCCCTTTCGATCTGTCTTGTATGAAACTGGTCTAGTTTTATTGATAAAGGAAGGCCTGAGGGGCTGTCACTGCTATGTGCTCGTGCTCTGGGCAAAACTCTGTTCCTCAGGAACTTCATATGCTCAGCCCATGCTCGGCAGGGCTAAGGCTCCCTAGACGCAAAGAGGCTGCACATTAGGTTGTGACCTAGACAACAGGCCACTTACTGTCTCATCTCTGCATCCTCCAAACAAAGAACAAAGCCCTGTGCCTCCTGGACGAGCCCCGCACCTCCGATTTCCCCAGGTACCAGAATAGGTTCAGGACTGACCTGTTGGAGAGCGGTGTAGGGGGTCCTGGTGAACAGCAGGATGACCATGAGCCACCAGTGTGCTCTTGTGGCCAAGAGGGCCAACAGCATCCTGGGGTGGATCAGAAATGGGGCGGTTAGCAGATTGAGAGAGGTTCTTCTCCCCCCTACTCTTCCCTGGTGAGACTACATCTGGAGTATTGTGTCCAGTTCTGGGCCCCTCAGTTCAAGAGGGATGTGGAACTGCTCGAGGGAGTCCAGCATAGAGCAACGAGGATGATGAAGGAAGTGGAACACCTCCCTTATGAGGAGAGGCTGAGGGAGCTGGGTCTCTT
>JAOXOE010031699.1:0-11695 GCA_028565055.1 Phoeniculus purpureus
GTTGAAGTCTGCCCTTCGGAAGTCCATGGTAATGGTCTTACTGCCTCCCCTCCTTACTTGGCCCAGGATCGAGAATTCTATCATTTCATGGTCACTGAGTCCAAGGCAGCCTCCAACCACCACGTCGCCCACCAGTCCCTCTCTGTAAGCAACAAGTCCAGCAGGGCACCTCCCCTGGTGGGCTCACTTTACCAGCTGAGTCAGGAAGTTATCTTCCACACACTCCAGGAACCTCCTGAACATGAGGTTTAGTAACCCTGGTCACAACCATAGCTGTCTTTTTCTTTATTTTTTTTATTTTTACCCTTTTTTTTTACTCCTTTCAGGAAAAGAGCAGAAACTCACCCCAATTTGGGCTAAATTTTGATTTTCCTGTGTTCCGCAGCAATCTCCCCCCCCACTACGTTACCACGTACACTACATTTAAGTACACTACAGCCCACGTCTCATCCTGCAGTCAAGGAACTCTTCTAAATGTTAAGTAATTATGTGTTCATCTCTTTCAGGAGCCCAGATCTGCTGCGTGGCAGTGCCAGTTGAGTATCTTGATCACTGACTACAATGCAAATACCTCTCCCTTTCTCATTTGTTTATCTAATTCCAAGAAAATCCTTCCTCCCTCTCTTCACAGGGGAATATTTGTTCATTTACACTGTGTTTTTGGATGAAATTTGCAATGTATTTTTGGACTAGAAATTATTTTGTCTCACTCCTAAAAAGAAATGTTCAGCTTTATTGAGAGCTTCATTAAGGAAATTGTTGTGTCTCCCAATTAACAGCAGGAAACTGAGGCTGGGAACAAATCCAATTCTAGGTTTAGGGAACTTTATTAGGTTCCAGTGAAAGAATTGGGTTACTTAGACAATCTTTGCTTATCTTAACAAAAACCTTCCATGTTTCTGTGAGCTTGTTTGTTCCATTGGCTGGTTGTACTTCAGGGGAAAATAAAATTTAAAAAAAAATCGTCCTAAAGATACTTTGCAAAAGACAGGTAATGAACTACTTCCTTTATCTTCTTTCAGATGTCCCAGATTAAATCTCTGCTGATTTAATGTGTTAGTTATAGCATCAAACTGTTACTAATAAAATTTTGATCGGTTATTTAAGCCAAAGAAACAACAAATGTAAAGGTTATTTTTTCGTGACTGATGCAGGAAATACAAATATTTGATTTGCTGAAATACAGAGACTACTCAACTTGCAAGTCACACAAATGAGAACAAAGGCATCGATCCAATTTGACTATGCATTTTGCTTGCAGTTCCCCTGCCATAAGAAAAACATTTCTTATTCTTCAACAACTATTGAACCACTTCAACAACTAACAGCTTATATTTACTGGTTGGGCTATTGGTAGATACTACATAATATTTCATTACTGTAAACTGATCAGTCTTTCAGACTAGTTATTTTTAATTTTAAATAGCTATGTCAAAAATTGTCCTCTTATTTCCATATGGTGTGAGTGTTAGCTTCATAGCTCTTTGAGACCCTAAACTCTGGTTAAACACATCTTCCTTCAAGTGAATCCATCATTACAAAAGTGATTCCATATTATGTTATGTAGTTTAAGCAAACTTCTCCATAAAGGCAAAGAAAGTCAGCACTTCCATACCTGAGGTGCATAACTGAATTTCATTCTTGTCATTGTTTGGTCAGACTGGGCATTCTCACTACAAATTCTTCCTAATTAGCAAAGCGCTAATGAACCAATACAAAGGACTTCTATGAGTCAGAGGCAAAAAAGGAAAGACTCCAACTGGAGAAAACCAAAACAACAGAAAAACCCCATCAACAAGAGAGAAAAACCAACAAATAATATTCACACAGATCTTACACAAGTCTTCCTGGGCTCAGCTCTGCTACCTCCTTCCCCTCAGAGGAAAAATTCTCCTTTGCAGTCCTTTGGCAATGTGGCATCCTCCTCCACAAGAGAAAAATCCTCCTTGCTATCTTTCCATGGCAAGTGTGGAGAACTCCAGTACCATCATCCCAGCACTTGACCACTCCAACCCAGATCTCTTATAATCATGGTCTTTTTAAGGATCCATCCATTGCTTAAAGGTGCTTTCCTTCACAGTTCTGCGAGCACACTTCTCTACTGATCTCTGTGGTCTCCAAAGGCCATCAGTTTCTCCTTTTGCCACAATCAAGGGCAATAATTGCTCAGGCATATTTTCCTATCCCCACACCCTGTATCAAATCCAGGGACTACATGAAACCCAGGAAACAGCAACAAGAATAGGAAAAATAGGAAACTGCTCAACAGGTTTCCCCTCTTAAATAGGTTATTACAGAGGCATTGATTGTCTCAGCTTAGCAAGAGTTGGGGCTGAACATGAGAGGGGGGAGCATTTCACAAAGGTCCAGTTAACAGCCCCTTCTCCCACTACTTGAACCACCCCCCTCACCACCACAAATCTACATCCTCTCATTGAGCCAGTTACACTTAAAGCTCATTTGCCCTTTTTATTTGAGGACATGGAAATGTTGCTAACTTCCTCTGAGGTTTTCCACCAGGAAATCATCTTCAGTACTAAACAGATTTTTCTCAACAGTTTTTGCATTGTCTTCATAGTAAATGAATATTTTCCATCAAATTCAAAGAAACACTAGATAAAAACCAGGCTAGTTCTTGTGACCAACTCCTCTAATTTTTCAGACCTCTTTGTGTTTCTGATTGCCTCATCAACTGTAACCGTGTGTTTGCTTTAAAAAGGCCACAACAGCATGGAATGCAGATGTGATGTAGTGAAATGTGTAAGCATTTCAAACTGAGCAGACTCAGCTACTGAACACACCACAGCTGGCTGACGAAACGGTACAAGGACTAACGGACCACTATGAGCAGGTATCACAGCATGTTAATCTTGGTGTAAAACAGACTTGAGTCTAAAGTAATGATGCTCCCACTTGGAACAGATTCCAAAATTAGTGTAGAAAGCAGCAAGCTTTCTGACATGGTGCCAGGTCATTAGGCATATCTTAACAGGTGCTCCCAATGGAATTTATTGTTTGAAAGAAGGAACACCAGTCTATCTGATTTACAAGGTTATGCATAAAGGTTCTTAACCACAGTTTTGCAATTTGTCATAAGCAAAAGACTTTAATTCTCCAATAAGTTTGTTTGAGAAGATTTGCACTGGTATGTATAGGAAGTGCTGCTTTGCATAGCTCCCTATCACACAGCATGTGAATTGATATTTTTATTCTGAAAAGTACATGGATAATAGTCTCTTTAACCAAAGTTAAAAATAATGCTGTAAGCTGTATTAATTAGGTTTATAAGTAAAAATAAATTAACAAAGCTGGTAGGTGTAGAATGTTTGCACTGATGCCTTCAAAACAATGGGATGTAGTCCTATGTGTGTTTGTGTGGGAGTGAACACGTGTTTTTGTCAGCTTATCATTGCTGTGTATTCGGTCTCATCTCCCCATGACATAGTATTAGTGACACTTAAGGTAGGAAATCCTGATTTTAATTCTGAAAAAAATCCCAAAATTGTTTTTTTCTTTTTCACCAGTATACTTCATGCTTTATAAGATTTATCTGAGTGTCCACTATTGTTTTCACTATCTCCACTTTAACTAGAATACATGTGACGTCACCAATATACTTCATGCTTTATAAGATTTATCTGAGTGTCCACTATTGTTTTCACTATCTCCATTTTAACTAGAATACATGTGACAATATCCTCTTCTGAAACCTTTCAACATCCTCTCTCCTTTTAGAAGATTATGTATTTAAGCCAGTAATTTTCCGAACTCATTTCCAGCATTTGAAGGTCTCAAAGAGAAAATAACCTCCTGTGTTCAGCTTGTTGCCATCTTTAGAAAGAAAATCACAGAATCACAGAACGTTAGGGATTGGAAGTGACTTCAAAACATCATCTAGTCCAATTCCCCTGCTGCAGCAGGATCACCTAGATCAAGTTGCACAGGAACATGACCAGATATGTTTTAAATGTCTCCAGAGGAGACTCCACAACACCTCTGGGCAGCCTCTTCCAGTGCTTCATAACCCTCACTGGGATGTTCCTTCTCATAGTCATGTGGAACCCCCTATGTTCCAGCTGACACCCATTGCCCTTTGTCCTATCACTAGATGACACTGAAAAGAGCCTGGCTCCACCCTCCTGACACCTGCCTTTTCCATATTTACAAACATGAATTATGTGACCCCTCAGTATTCTTTTCTCCAAGCTCAAGAGACCCAGCTTCCTCAGCCTTTCCTCATCAGGGAGATTTTTGTTTGTGGAAAGTGTGGTCAGTATAATTTGTTTCAACTAGAATTTGCTTAGTGTTCAGAGAATCCAAAATGATATTACTGACTGTCAAGAACAAAATAATAAAAGCAGAAAGTTAGTATCTTTTCGTAGAAATCAGAATTTCTACTGCATAAGTCCACCTTGAAAATAAAAAATAATAAGGCCAGAACATGCCAGGGGATAGTTTGCTTTGCTATTACCTGCCTCACTATAATGAACAGAATCCAGGATCAGAGGATCATGATCCATTGTACTAATAATTGTGAATAAAAATGAAAGACATTTTCTGTCCCAAAATGTTCACAATATGATAGAACAAGACAATGCAACAGTTGGAAAACATGCAAAACATCATGAGATGAGAGGAACAAGCATTCAAATGTTTTCATCTGCTTCATCACCCAAATCTGTTTTCAGAAACCTGCCTAACATAAATTATTCCAGTCCCTAATGAACTTAAAAAAGTTTTTAAACTTAAAAACTTCAATAAAATAAACTTTAAAAATTCCTCTTTCCACTAGCCCTGCTGTTCTCCACATCAAAAAATAAACTTTTGACCATGTCTTCTATCAGGTCTAGAGAGAAAATTATTTTACTGATGTTATGGACTGCTTATCTTTTGCTTAGTTCTCAGTACTGCTGTGGGTGTCTTGGGGAATATGTTAAACTTCCTGTACTCTAAATGAACACTGACTGTCAAAGGTTTAAATATATGGAAGCCATGCAGTGCAAAAGTAGAAGTTGTTTGCCATAGTTACTAGAACTTTAACTTGCTGCCTGTGGTGTTAGAATGTAAAGGAAAATCAAACACTTCATTTAGTGACTGTCTTCACTGTTTCAGACACCTAGGATCACCAGCTTCATCTAGTACCAGAAATAACAACAACTTTGTAACCTGCTGAACTAGGATTGACTTCTTCTAACTGTAGACATCTGGTTATCTGCATGCCACCCCAAAGGCATCACACAGTGTCTCTCCTGTCCTTGATGTGAAATACCAGGTTTACTGTATGCTGTTTTATTAACCTTAACCTTTACTGGTTAGCAATTCTCCATCTAAAGAATGCAGCTTCCAGAGTCTAGTCCACACAGAGTGATGGAGTTGAGGCACTCCAAACTATCGCTTGTGTAGGCCACTAGAAAAATTCATTTTCCTTCTGAGTAGCATAATCAGTCCCATAAGAAATTAGATCTTTTATTCAGGTTGAGAAGTTGATGGTGTTTTGGTCCGACTCTATTTGTTTAATGATCCTTGAGAACCTTTCATGGTCCTTACTGATACTGCTAAGAGCATCAACAGAACTCTGAAAGGAAACTCAATAAAGAAATGAAACAAGAATAACTCAAGCTGGTAGAGGCAGAAATTAACACCCAGAAACATGGAAACTGAACTAGTCAAACCACGAAGACAATAATACTAAAACTAATTTCCTAAATTGACAATAATTAGTAGTAAAAGTTTTTACTTCTTTTCAATGACTCACATGAAATTCTCCAAGAAAAATGAATGTTAGTTCTTCTTCATGCTCTCTCGTATTTGGTTTAGATGAGATGGAGCTGATCCTCCCCATGACGTCTCTCACAGTGCTGTGCTCGTGGTGGTGGTTCGAGGGGTGTTGCTACTACACCCCCCAGTGTTTTGGCCTCTACTGAGCAGCGCTTGCAGAGCACCAGGCCTAGAGGGCTGTTTTCCCTTTCCTAACATTCCCCCCAGCCGAGAAGGGCCACAGGATAGGCTGGGCCAGCTAACTCCATCTGACCAAAGGAAAATTTTGTACAATGTGATGTCAGCCCAGATGTAAAAGCCAGAGTGAAGAGGGCGGGGAGGCATCAGTGAGGGGCATTCTGGCCTCCAGAGCAGGCCCTGTGCATGTTGGGGCCTGCATCCTGGGCTGGCAGCTAAACTCCTTCTGCTGGTGGGCAGTAGACAACATTTATTATTTGCCTTTGCTTACATGCATATGGCCTTTGTTTTCTGCTTTATTAAACTGTTGTTGTCTCTACCTGCTGTCTTTACCCGCTAGCCTCTCGTTGTATTTTTCTCACCTCGTCCATCCAGGAAGGGAGAGTTTGGGCCAGGGCTAAACCAAAACATCACTGAACCACACCATGTTGAAGTACATGCTCCAAACTCTTTCTCTAAGCTATTGATAGGTACCAAAACTGCCACAATCCGTTGTTTCCCAGAGCTTTCCTCTGATCAGTTTTTTATCAGTCAGTGTTTACTGAAATTCAGAGAAATCTCTGGGGATGATCACGCACATGAGCTGTGTTAGTGTAGCATCAAGGCCAATGCAGCATGGCATTGTTGGGTTTTAGCAGGTATGAAGTGCTGTGTGAAGAACTTACTATGTGAGACACTTTCCTCTTCACCTGTACTGCCTTATGGCTTTGCGTGAAGCAAAGGTCTGGCCATTAATATGTATCAGGAAAGCTGAAGTTAGGCAGAAGTGAAAGGGCGTGATGGTTATTCTAGTCACAGAGAATCATGAGAAGCAACAGGTGGCATAATGGTTTCAGAACACTGAAGATAATCACTGCTGAATTTATGCTCATTATTCAGGTGAGATATAGCTGGTCCTCAAGGGCTGAAATATTGATTGCAATAAGACTTAAATAATGAATCAATCAATCAACCAAACATACAATGCATATGAAGATAAGCTGTTTTACAGCACAACAGAGTTAAAAAGAAATGCCTGAAAAATAGCCTTATAGCTAATCTACAGGACCTGCCAGAAACACACAGTTTATTCAGTATGAGCTCTTGAATTCTGCACTTGTTATAAGGAGGAGAAAAGCATTACCTAAGCAGAGAGATTATTATATGCAAAATTAATCCTAGTGAAATATCTTCCTACCTTTCATAACTATCAATGAAAATAAATGTAACTTTTGAACAGCTGAGATTGTTGTATCTTGGTTAGACTCTTGCTTAAAATATTTGGGAGACTGAGTCATAGATACGAGTCGGAAACAGTACAGCTATCCTTAATCTAATTATTAATACAAGATACACTATTAGAGACACTATTTTGTATTGTTTAATACCCCAATTTGTTTACTTGTTCCATTACAAAAGCGTGAATTATGTTGAAAAATTATTGGTTATGATCAGATAAGGTGACACTTGGATGACAGTCTAACAGTTCATCACATACATAGTATTCACTCATTTCTTAATAATTCAAATCATCATTGTATTGAAATTTTATTTACATAAATCTTTCTCCTAATGCACTATGTTAAGTTCTCTACTCACCCGAGTTTCAGTACATGTGGAACAGTAATTGGTGCTAAATATCTGCTGTCTTTTAATTCTGCTTTTTTGTGCTCTTACCATAATGGTAGTCCTGTAGTTTAGCTAATTGATCATGAGAAACTACAGGACACAACACGAGAAATTGCCAGATGTGATAGAAAACAATCTGAGAAGCTATCAAGAGTCATAAAAAAGCTCAATTAGCACACTAAATGTCTCAAAATTCCTATTTTCTTGATAAGATCGTCTAAAAAACTAATAGTTTCAGGGAAGATGCTCTATATCCAATATTAACTACTTGGTACACAAACCAGTCTTAAAAATCATTGTCATTTTTCAACATATCATTATACTTTGTAAATTTGAAGTTTATTATACTTTTAATGTAATAATCCTATAGTTTAATCTGGATATGTTGAAGCACTCTGGAGTGATTAAGTAACAGGGGTAGCTAATAGCATAAATCAAATAAATGCAAATTGAATCAGAAAAACTTTTCTAGAAATTGTAATGTGACAAAAATTGCTATTTCAGTTCAAAGTACTACAGAGGAGTTTTGGACCCTCTAAAGGATTTCATTGTATTTCAACACTAAATATTCCAGATTAGACTGTTAATATGTGAGACACTTCCCTTCCGTGTTTTACTTTTCAAGATTTATGTCTTCCGTGCTGTGACTCCAGTTGTACATGGTAATCAGAGGAGGATATTGAGGCCAAATTTTGTGTGTGACAAACTTAGTCGTTATGAAACAGAAGGCAAAATTTTACTTAGCAAGCACTGCTTGGGGTAAAGTCTTCTAAAAATATAAGTGCAGAAAGGCACACAAGTATTTTAAAAAGCATGAGAATGAAAAGTATGTATGAGAAAAGTAGATAACTTTGTGATACAGCTGAATTTCTCATGCTGTCTGCAATGGCCTCAAGTTGTGCCACGGATGTTAGGTTGGATATTAGGAAAAAATCTTGATTGAAAGAGTCAGTAAGTATTGGAAGAGGCTGCCCGAGGAAGTGGTTGAAACACTGGAAGTGTTTAAAAGTTATGTAGATATGGACCTTAAGGACATGGTTTAGTGGAGGGCTTGGCAGGGTTATGCTAGTGGTTAAAGTCAATGATCTTAAAGTTTTTTTTCAACATGAATTATTTTATTACTCTCTGATTCATAGTGGAAGTCCGTTCAAAACTGTTTGTTACACCATTATGTGTGAGATATCTGTACATTAGTCTTGGCTGGCTCACTTGGTTGCCTCTGAGGCCTCTAAAATATCATAACACAGGTAAAACATACTGTGCCTCCTCTCCTTTTAAACGGAGGATCTCATGTTGATCTCCATTGCTTCAAGTTTGTCAAAACTTAAAAAAAACCACAAAGAATCACAAAATCTGCTTCTAATCAGTTCTACTTTCAAGTCAGTTCAGTCTAAAAATGAATGACTAGTTCCAAACAGCACGTCTACACAAAGGTGTAAGAACAGCTACAGTGTCACAGAATCACAGAACATTAGGGGCTGAAAGGGGCTTCAAAAGATCATCCTGTCCAATCCCCCTGCCACAACAGAATCACCTAGATCAAGTCACAAAGGAACATATCCAGGTGGGTTTTGAACATCTCCAGAGAAGGAGACTCCACAACCCTCTGGTCAACCCATTCCAGTGCTCCATCACTCTCGCCATGAAAATTTTCTTCTTGTATTTCTGTGGAACCTTCTATGTTCTAGCTTACATCAATTACTCTTTGTCCTATCACTAGATGACACTGAGAAGAGCCTGGGTCCATCCTCCTGACACTTGTCCTTTCCATATTTATACACATTAATGAGGTCATCCCTCAGTCTTCTTTTCTCCAAGACACACAGGTCCCTCACCTTTGCTCATCAGGGAGGTGGCTTTGTGTTGGACTCTCTCTAGCAGTTCTGTGTACCTCTTGAACTGAGGGGCCCAGAACTGGACACAATATTCCAGATGTGGTCTTGTCAGGGCAGAGGGGGGAGAGAATCCCCCTCAATCTACTAACCACCCCCCCTTCTAAACCACCCCGGGATGCCATTAACCTTCTTGGCCTCAAAGACACACTGCTGGCTCATGGTCATCCTGCTGTCCAGCAGGACCCTCAGGTCCTTTTCTCCTACACTGCTCTCCAACAGGTCAGTCCCTAACCTACACTAGTACCTGGGGTTGTTCTTGCCCAGATGCCAGTCTACACTGCCCTTGTTATAGTTCATTCAATGTCTCCCCGCCCAGCCTTCCAGCCTGTCCAGGTAAAAGACAGCACAGTGTGCTGCCGTGTTGACCACTCCTCCCAGCTTTGTGTTGTCAACAAACTTGCTGACAGTGCTCTCTAATCCCTCATCCAAGTCATTAATGAATAGATTGAGCAGTACTCACGTTCAAAGCTATAAAAGCATTTAAACTATTGCTTTTAAAATCCTGTAGAGTAGATGAGGTTTAAAATTGTTTCACATACATCCTGTAAGAACCTAGAAAAATAAATATGTTCAAGTTTGTATGAAACCACTTAATAAAAGAGATCATCAATGCTGGAGTATAATGTTTAGATTGGCCATTCCCTGTAGACCTTATTAATGCCTGACCTCCTTAGCAGCAAAAGTTCTGGAACAGTGGACCACGAAGTAAATTCAGAACTGAGTCTGAGCCTTTCCACTGCATTAGCTGTCTTGCATTACTGAGTCTGTCAAACAAGCGTGTTATTTAAGCCCAGCTTCTGTGGTTGCATATCTGTTTATTCTGTTCCTTGTTTTTATGTATTGGCAGACGTCACCATCTCAGGTTTTTGAGTTTGTCTTCAGAACAGCTGTCAAAATAATACATCTTAGTCTGAGGGTATTTCATCGGTGTGGACAGAGCATCCTCAAAGGAGTTTCCTGAGCAAAGATCCTGTTTACTGATGCAGACATGGATCTATCATTGCTAAATGTATCTCTTCCTCTGGCGTCACAGAGATTTAGAAAGACTGACATTTTCCAGTAAGAGTCCTTTCCTGCTTATCACATACAGAGAGATTCTGGAAGGACAGCTGGTCTTTTACAAGTGCAAATGAATACGTTCTGCAGCAAAATGTAGAAATGTGTGTTCTGAATGCTAATAAAGTAATTCTAAGAAATTAAGAAAGATTTAGCATTGTCTTTGTTATTTTTTTTGGGTTTTTCCCTCCCAGCAACCCAGGGTATTCCAGGTATCTACTTATTTTGGCTCCACATTAACAAAGCATTTATGGATTATGGTTAATTGCAGCAATCCATTATTTGTTTTTATAGAAAAGTAAAATTCCTGCCAAAGGACTTTTTTTTTCACTTCTGGTTGTTTTTCCTTCCAAGACTCTTAGCAGCTTCTCCTCTCTTACTCTATCCTCTCTCACTGTGTCCTGAAACATCAGTTTCACTTCTGATTAGCCTTTGATGTCAACATCCAACCATCAACCAATTTTAAATAGGCATTGGAGTGTGCTCTGTCACAACTGAGAGAAGTGCTTTCTAGTTATCTTCAACACTCTCTACCCTTTAAAATCTTCGATACTATGCTACATCGAAAGCTCAATGAGGATTTCATTGAGCACTGAGAGCACTGAGAACACAGTATTGCCTGTCATGTTATTAAGTCCCATTTTCGTCATATGTGCACATTTTACATTTCAATTGTAATATAAAATCACTTCTTCAGAGAAGAAAACATCTCTCATATGGAAGCTTCACTTCCATTGAGAGAAGCCCCTCCTCCTTTTCATGTGAACTTTTCACAGAATTACAGAATATTTTCAGTCAGAAGAGACCTTTAAAGTCATCAAGTCCAACCTGCAACCCAGCACTGCCAGGTCACCCTTAAACTATTTCCCTCAGCACTATGTCTATGTGCCTTTTCACTCCTCCACTGACCTGGGTAGACTATTCCAGTGCTTGATAACCCTTTCACTGAAGACATTTTTCCTAACATTTAGCATAAACTTCCCCTGGCTCAGCCCACAATCGATTCCTCTGATCCTATCAGTTGCCACTAGGTAGAAAAGGCTGCCCCTCTCCTTGCTCTTACCACCCTTCAGATGGTTGTAGAGAACAATACTACTGTGTCCAGTTTGGTCACCACAGTACAAGAAGGACATTGAGGTGCTGGAGCGAGTCCAGAGAAGGGCAACCAAGCTGGTGAAGGG
>JAOXOE010031700.1:0-10477 GCA_028565055.1 Phoeniculus purpureus
CACAGGGATGGGGACGGGACTCGCTCTGCCTCCCACAGCCACTTCTTAGCCCTGGTGAGGCTGCACCTTGAGCCCTGGGGGGGCAGTTTGGGCACCTCAGGACAGGGAGGGGCTGCAGAGAGGGGCAGCTGGGCTGGTTGGGGGTCTGGAGAGCAGGGCTGAGGGAGCTGGGGCTGCTCAGCCTGGAGAGGAGGAGGCTGAGGGGAGACCTCGCTGCTCTCTACAGCTCCCTGAAGGGAGGGTGCAGTGAGGTGGGGGTTGACCTCTTCCCCCTAGGGACTGGTGACAGGAGCAGAGGAGATGGGGTCAGGTTGTGCCAGGAGAGGGTCAGATCCAGTCACATGATGATCCTGAGCAGCCCCTCTGGGTTTAAAAGCATCAATGGTCTGAGTCTGCTCTGCATGAGCACCCCTTGAGGGCTCCCACCCTGGGATGCTGCCAGGCTGGTGGGGTTAAGCATCACTGAGCCTGTGCCAGGAGCTGGGTGGCTGCCCCGGGCACTGCCGAGAAGCAGAGAGGGGCTGTGTTTAAAACTCCATGATCTTAGCCAGGTCCTCTTACCCCTAATCTGCTCCTAAGACAGGATTCACTGCCTCTGGCCAGCAAAGCCCTTTGAATTGCAGCCTGGTGCAAGTGGAGGATGATCTCTCCCTCCTCGTACTCCCGTGCGTCGGCTCTAACAAGAGCCCCTGACTCTTATCCTCCGCAGGGCTGGCGGCCAGGGAGACTGTAACTGGCCTTTAATGGAGCAGCCGTGGCCATCAATGCACCTGAGTGCCTGTGGGGAAAGGGCTGCGGTGCCCGTGGAGGGTCCGTAGCCACCCGGAGGTGATGGTTTGGGGTGATTCATAGAGGGCTGAGCTTGCGGGTTCACCCATCTCGCCCGGTTGTGCCCTGGATGGGGTGAGAGGAGTGACCCTTCGAAGGAAGAAGGTGGAAGGGGCCACAAACTGGAACCAGGAGCAGCACCTGCTGCAGAGATGTCTCCTTCAGCGGCTGCTCACGGGGTGCTGCAGCTGAACTGAGCAGCGAGCGCCGACACCTTCCCGCTTCTTCCCGAAGGCTCCTGGCACCAGAGAGCAGATCTGCTGCAGGCAGGGGGCTGTGAATCCTGGGGAGATGGGAACAAACCCCAAAGCCAAGGCAGAAGCTCCTATTTTTAGCGAGGGGCTCGGAACTGTCCTGGGAGCTCAGCGCTTGGGTTTGCTCTGGCGATGATGCAGTGGGAAGTGCTGGGGCTTGTGCTGGTGCCCAGGTTGTGCCAGGGCTGCTCAACACATCCCCAGAGCTGGGGAGGGGGAGCAGGGGGAGCATGGAAGGTGCTTTCCAGTGCCGGGGGATGGTGTCCAGCCACACCGCTGCTCCCTGCCCATTGTCCCCATCCCCAGCAGCTTTCCCCAGGCTCCAGTGTGGGACTGATCCCTCTCTGTCCTTCCAGAATGGCTTTTCCTTAGTGGGGAGGGCTGTGCCAGCAGGGTGGCACCACTAGAGGGGCAGCTGTGCCAAGGTGAGAGCTCAGTGCTGCTCTTGCTGCCCCGTGGCTGCTGGAACTCAAAGGTTTGCTCCCGGTTACCCTCTGTCTTGATGTCAGAGGAGCAGCAGCAGCAGCCTCCCGATCTCTCCTCACTTTCACCACCCCCAGCACAAAGCCAGGGGAGGTTTAAAAGCAGCAGCCAGGGCAGAGCCTCCAAAACCAGCTCTGAGCATCTTTTCCCTTGAGGTCAGGCCCCTGTGGTGGCCTCAGCTTTGGCCAAGTGTTGGGCTCCCCAGTTGGCATCACGCTGGGTCCATCTGTGGTGGGGGGGTTGGCAGAGCCCAGAGCTGCTGGGTGCCCCCTGGGGCCCCTGAGCTGGTGCTGAGCTGCTGTCGTGGTGCCGATGCCAGGGCTGTAAATAATGCAGAGCCAGAGAATGGGAAAAGCTCCAGCTCCTTGCCCGGAGCCAGCTCAGATGAGCCAAACCCTCCTGACATCCCTGGGGGTGGGCATGGGGTGTTTTGGCCAATTTTTGGGGGGGGGGAGTGTTATTTCTAAACATTTTATGGATTTCTTCAGGATTTTTCTATTTTCTCTCTCTAATTTTCTCCTGCTTACCCCAAAGTGGCTGCTTTTGCCTTGAGGGACCAAGATCCGGGAGCCCCGCTGGTGCCGAGGGGGTGCCTGACCCGGGCTGGGGGTGATGTTGAGCTGCCAGGAGCCAGCTGCTGGCAGCAGCGGCACCGACTGTGGGGAAACTTCAGGGCTTTAATGAGCAGATTTACTGCTGCATCCCGCTGCGTCGGGCAGATTTCCACATCGATCCTTCAGCTGGTTTTGCAGCCTCTTCGTGGAGTTGGGTGTTCGGATGTCTGGCTGCTACAGCCCCATCCCTGCTCCTCCCGGCGCTGGCTGGGGCTCTCCGAGTCGGGTTTCAGATCCAGGTCCTGCCTTGATGAGGGGGTCCCCTTAAGAGTCCCTTCAGCCCTGCTGTTTGCGTCCCAGCTCCCCAAAAAGCGAAACCAAGGTGCCACACTGGGCACCCCCTCCCTGTCACCTGCTCCCCGTGTGATGGGGACCTGATGTCGCAACCCCACGGGTTTGCTGCTGGGCTGCGGGAGCTGCCTTCGGTGACATCCGGCGTGGGGGGGGTCTTTTCCTTCTCCATCGTGAAACTGGAGGATAGGGATGGCTGAGGACCAGACCCCCGCTGGCTTTGGGGGCCAGATCCCCGCTGGCCTTGGGGGCCAGATCCCCGCTGGCTTTGGGGACAAACCCGCTGCATCAGGGTCCCTCAGCTGGACCCTAAATACTGCCCATCCCGTTTTCCCCTCCGCTGTGCCCATTATGTGCCTCCCCACCCTCCCAGTGCCCACCGGGATGCTCTGCTGGGTCACTGGGTGGGTGCTGGTCACTGGAGCCATCGGGGAGCCACCTGGGGGTTCCCTGCTTTGGAGCCAGCAGGCAGCTTTCCCTCTGCCAGATCCGCTGGGACTCGAGTTAATCCCCGGATCCCATTAAACCGAAAAGGCTTTAATTAAGGAGTTAACGCGGGGAACAGCCGGGGAGAGGCTGTCGGGGTCACACCGTGGGCTCCCACCGAGCGGGACGAGCCGCGGCAGCATCCAGCAGGGCCGTCGGGGTGAGTTGCTGACTCTGCCCCTTAATTGAGGACCATCTGCGCAGGGTAATTCGATTTCCCCAGCATCTGCGAGGTTCCAGCTTCATTTACCCGACGTGCTGAGGAGCGCTGGATGCAGGACGGTCACGTTCCTCCGGCCGTTCCAGCGCAGCAGAGGGTTGAGCGGCAGCATTTAACGAGGGGACAAGGACACGACAACCCCGCAAGAGCAGAGAGCTGGCAGCCGGGGGAGGGTTTTTCCGGGGCGGGAGCCCTGCGGTGAGAATTGCCCCTGTTCTGCTCAGCTCCCCGGGGTGCAGAGCGAACCCAGCCCCGGCGCTGCCTCTGTGCTCAGGGCTTTTGTCTTTTGGGGGTTTGCCAGCCCCTAAAACCCTCTGGCGGAGCCATTGAAGGGCTGAGAGGGAAGAGCCAGACGGCAGCTCCTCCAGGAAAGTGAGAGCGATAGTGGGGCCTGGGAAGGGGATTTGCTGGGCTGTGGGAGAAGGGCTCGGGGGCTGGTGCCTGTGGCACCTAAGGGAGTCAGGGCAGGGCTGCAGGAAGGGATGGAGGCAGGGATGGGGCAGGGGTGAAGGAAGGGATGGGACAGGGATGGAGGCAGGGATGCAGGAAGGGATGGGACAGGGATGGAGGCAGGGATGCAGGAAGGGATGGGGACAGGGATGGAGGCAGGGATGTAGGAAGGGATAGGACAGGGACTCAGCAATGAAAGAAGGGATCAGGCTGGGATGCAGGAAGAGATGTGTAAAGGGATGGAGGCAGGGATGAGGCAGGGATGCAGAAACTGATGAAGGGATAAGGCAGACATTCAGGAAGGGATGAGGTAGGGATGCAGGGACGAGACAGGGATGCTCTGGACAGATCTGGCTGCTTCTCCTTGCCTGCAGGAGCATCCCTGGCCCTGGAACACCTCCCTGTTCCATACCCAAACCCTGGGGAATCCATTCCTTTCCCCAGCACCTGAGCCCACATGCAGTCTCTAATGAGGCTGAAGCACCTCCCCAGCTCCTTCAATGTAGGTCAGGGGTAATTAGTGTGAATCCTGCTGCTGCCAGCTCTGCTTTTAATTAAGCTCCTCGAGTGGAGATGGATGCATGAGGTGCAGCACCGCAGTTTCAGGATGTTCAGCTCCTCCCCCAGATGCTCTGCAGTTGCTCTGGCTTGGCTGGTCCTTGCTCAGGGCTGGGGTCACCTTCTCCCTCTACTCCTCCTGCTCCTCATGGCTACGTAGTGGAGCACAGGCACCCCTGGGCACACACTGAGCTCTGAGCTGGAGGTGCTGGGGGCACTGCGGCTCTGCAAAGGGCACTTGGGTGCAGTTGGTACCATGAAGGTCCTGGTCCCTTGTCAACAGCCATCACTCCAGACATCCTCATCCCTCTGTGGAAACACAGGGTCTTCCTTCCTCTCCCTCTTCCCTTCTCCTTTCCCTCCTCCCCCTGGCACAGTCCCTGGCAGTTGGCATCGGCCACCGGTTGCCACTACCCAAGGATGGTGTTTGGATGGCACCACTCTGGTGCAGAACCTTCTGGGCTGTGCTGATGCCTCTGGTGTGGAACCAGGAGCTGCAGGTAGAACCTGGCTTTGGAGAGCAAGTTGAGCTCAGACAGGGAACTGTGTGGGCCAACCTGCCCCATCCCACCCACGGATCGGGTACGGGGCAGCAGTTCTCTGACACAACAGAGAGAAGGTGGCTCTGAGCTGCTGACTGGACTGGAGGCGCTGCCTCGGGCAGTCGATGGGCTTTGGGGTTCAGTGTTGGCACCCACTAAGGCGGAGGGCTGGTGCCCATTAGGGTGGGGAGCTGATGCCCACTAAGGTGGGGGATGATGCTTGTTAATTTAGGGTGCTGGTGCCCCTTAACATGGGGAGCTGATGCCCATTAGGGTGGGGAGCTGGTGCCCGTTAAGGTGGAGGGCTGGTGCTGATTAATCTCTTGCCAGAGGTCCTCCAGCCGGAGCTGCTCACTGTGCCAGACCCTCCTGGCTCAGTCAAGGGTTTAGGAATCCCAACAGCTGTGGGTTGTAGGAAATGACCTCCTGGCTGGGCACTGGGACCAGTGCACAGAGTGTGGGTACAGACTGGGAGCAGAGATCAACCCGAGGGCTCGGGGGGAACCACTGCCCAGGATGGGGGACAGGGTGCATGTTCCCCACCGGGGTCCCACAGCCCCCATCACCCCTCACTGCTCTTCCCCTTCTCTTTCAGAATAAGGTGCTGACGGTGGATGGGGTGAAGGTGAAACTGCAGGTAAGTCCTGGCCCCATGGCACTGGCAGCAGCATCCTTGACCTTTCCCTGGGGGTTTTGGGGGCAGAGAAGCACCCGGGAAGCAGGACCCCCATCTCCATCCTGTGCCATCACCTCTCCCACCCCACAACAGCCTTAGGAGCTGCTCTGTCCCCTTGTTGAGAGCCTGCAGTGGTCCCAGCCCAGCCCACCAGCTGCCAGGCTGGAGCCAGTGGCACTGGAGCAGCTCCGGTGGGGTTTGCCCAGCGTTCCCAGGCAGCTCCTAGAAGGTGCTGAGAGGATCTGGGATGCTCCAAAGGGACCTGCATCCCCTGGCTCAGCCTTCATCCAGAAGATCTCATGTCCCCCCACAGCCAGAGCTGCTCCAGCCCCCCAGATGTGACAGTTCCTCTGCCCCCTGTGCCAGGAGCTCAATGCCCAGGTTAGGGCCAGCTGGCACCAGGCGATCGCAGCCCTTTAAGAGCCAATCAGTTAAATCAGCGGGTCCCCACACACCCATCTGCTGAAGGGATGCTCCCATTAAGGGCCAGTGGGGAGCCCTTTGCCTCCCGCCGCCACCCCTACGGTGCAGCTCCACCACCCCCTGCACAGGCTCTTTTCCCTATTACCCCCCTAGAAGCTCCCAGGGGGGTTGTAGGGTGGGGGGTTCGGGGCTGGCTGGGTGGCGGCTGAACCCTCCTCTCCCACCTACCCCCCAGATCTGGGACACGGCCGGGCAGGAGCGGTTCCGCAGTGTCACCCACGCCTACTACCGCGATGCCCACGGTAAGCTCAGCCCCACGCTGCTCCCCAGGGCTGTTTTGGGGTCCCCCCACTCCAAACCAGCTGGATTGGGACTCGCTGCTGCAGCTTCCCCATAGGAATCATCCAGCTGCCAAGGGTGGAGGAGCCTCTGTGCGTGGAGGTGCAAAGACCTGGTGTCTGGGGTGGGTTTGAGGGTTCCTATTAGGATTAATATTGGGGTTTCTTTCTGTTGGGGTCTCTATTGGGGTTTCTACTGGGATTGATATTAGGACTCCCATTAGGATTTCGAGCTCCCAGTAGGTGCTTTAGGGCCGCGTCCCCAGGGCTGATGGGCAGTGAGGGATGCCCTGCCTTGGGGAGCCCCCCACCCTGTGCTAACACCCCCTCCCTCTCTCCACAGCCCTGCTGCTGCTCTACGATGTCACCAACAAAGCATCGTTCGACAACATCCAGGTAGAGCAATGGGGGTGCTGCTGGGTGCTGGAGCACCCACTGGCTCTGGCTGAGGAGCAGGGGGGGAGCAGATGTCACCCATGGCAGTGGGCAGCGGCGCAGGGCATCGGTGCCCACCGACAGCAGCCCAGCAGGACCTGTCCTGAACCCAGGGAGCAGTTAGCCCTGGCGGAACAGGAGTGATGAATCGCTCATGTCCTGCACACTGGGAACACTGGGAGCCTCTGCAGCTCCTCTTTGGCAGCAGGAGGTGTCACTTGGCATCAGCATCCTGGGGCTGGGAGCTGTGACCCACTGCACCAGCTCCTGAGGAGTCCTGCACCCCCCAAATCCCTAGCCTTGGGTGCTCCAGAGCCTCCTCCATCACCGCACTGGGAGGGCTTCCTGCAAGCTGGGACTGGCCAGTGGTGCCATCTGGCCAGCCTGAGGAGCTGGATGGCTCAAGGAGAGGTGTCTGCTGCTGGGTGCAGTGTGGAGCAGGTGCTGGTCTGAGGCTGTGACCCTGCAGCAAGACGGGAGGTCTCTTGGAGTTTTCACCCCGTGGGGTAACGTGGCCCCATTGGCAGCACCGGCTCCCCCAGTCCCGTGGGGCAAGGAGGAACATGGGTTTAGTGGCCACAGTGAGGTTGGGTTGGCAGTTGGACTTAATGGTCTTAGAGGTCTTTTCCAACCTCAACGATCCTACGAAGGAGCCCCCAGGCCAGCTGTGGGGGACTAGGGGTTCTCAGGAGCCCCGTGGGGATGAGTATTCCGAGCCCTGGAGGGGTGTGTTGGGCTCCTGGGGATTGAGGGCGATGGGCTCTGATCCCAAACCCTCCCTCACTTCCCTGGGCAGCCAGGTGCTGGTGCAGGATGGTGCTGGGATCACTGGGAGCTGGGGCATGGGCTGCCCACCCTGGAGGCAGGGAGCAGCTCCTCACACCACGGGGTTGGGGATTAGAGGGCATTAGGGCAGGTTTGATTAGATTAGGCTGGATTAGAGGGCAGGGAGGTCACCCCATGGTTTGGGGAGGCAGGTGCAGGAGGGTCCCTGGGGAAGGGGGTCCCTGAGGCTGAGCCACTGTCTGGCTTCTCCAGCCAAACCCCAGGGAAGGAAGCAGCTCATCTCCCCAGGGGGAACCACGGAGCGGGGGATCTGCAGGACCCAACCTGCAGCTCCCATGGTAGGTGCTCAGGCCTGGGGCAGCCCCCTCATTATGCTCCCCCCAGAGCAGCTGTGAACCCCCTTCTCTGTCCATCTGTCTCTCTCCAGGCTTGGTTGACAGAGATCCACGAGTACGCACAGCAGGATGTGGTCCTCATGTTACTGGGAAACAAGGTGAGCCCAGTCCTGCGGCTTCACTGGAGCCTCCTCTTCCTCCCCTGCTGGTCCCATGGTGGGGCCTTGGGCAGGGCAGGAGGGGCCATGGGCGCTGTCACCTCCTGGGGACCTCCCAGCTCACCCCTCGATGCTCTTTGCCCTTCCCGTTGCAGGTGGATTCAGCCCAGGACCGAGTGGTGAAGAGGGAAGATGGAGAGAAATTAGCCAAGGTAGGGGAGGGCCCCGTCCGCTGCAGCGGGGCCGGTCCTTCGTGCTGTGGCTGGGGTTGTGGGACCTCACCAGTGGGTGATCAACTGGAGACCAGTCTGACCCAGCACAACCCTGGGAACACTCCGCTTTGCTTCCCTTGTCTTGCTCTGCTCTCCCTCCTTGTCATCTTCTCTTCTTCATCGCAGTCTCCTCTCACTCGTCATCATCAGCCCCTCTTCCTCCTCACTGCAGTTCCCTCTCTCCTTCATCCTCATTGCCGCCCCCTCTTCCTCTCTCCCTCATCCTCCCTCTCTTCCTCGTCCTCATCACCATCACCTCTTTCTCTCCCTTGTCCTCATTGCCATCCCCTCTCCACCATCCTCCCTCTCTCCCTCATCCTCATTGCGGTCCCCTCTCCCTCATCCTCATCACCAGCCCCTCTCCCTCCTCTAAGCTTCCATCAGGGTGTTTCACTGTGACCCTCCAACGTTCCCTCCTGAGCAGCTGTTGCTGACGCCGGCCGCTCTCTCCCCGCAGGAGTACGGAGTTCCCTTCATGGAGACCAGCGCCAAGAGCGGCCTCAACGTCGAGTTGGCCTTCACAGCCATCGCAAAGTGAGTGACGGGCATCGTGGGCACCTCTGCCACAGCTGGGGGGAGGGACAGCAAACACCCACCCCTGTCACCCATCACCCGCCTTTTCCCGCCTGTGCTGAGAAGTCTCCTCAGGAGCTGCAGCAGACACCCCGACCCAGCTGAGTTCCACTCAGAAACAGGCAGCAACCTCACGTTCTGATCTCTTTCCCCGTCCCGACCCCGCAGGGAGCTGAAGCACAGGGCCCTGAAGCTGCCCAACGAGCCCAAGTTCAAGCTCCACGACTATGTGAAGAAGGAAGTGAGGGGCTCGGGCTGCTGCAGGTCCTAACGCGCCCAGAGCCTTTGCACAGAGACTCACGCCAAGTGCTCGTGCTCCGCGCTCTCTCCTCGTGGACAACGTGTGCATGTCTGTCCGTCCGCCCGTCTGTCTGTCCGTGGTGTCCGTGTGCCCAGCAGGTGAGCCAAGACACGCGACTGGGAGCAGCGGTGCCAGTGGCAGCAGCTCCCTCTCTCTCTAGGATGGGGTGCTGGGTGCTGCTCCCCGACTCCCTTCCCCACATTGAATCCCTCTGGCTTTCCTCAGTGGTTGCTCCCATCAGCTTGTCCCTGGGGAGGTGGGAAGTGGCCAGGGACTGGGGTGGTCTGGGGTCTTGCTGTCGAGCCCTCCAGCAAGTAGTCCTGGCTATCTCCCACCCGTTCAGCAGCAGCCAGGAGCGTTGTGAGGCTTCTTGAACGTTAACGGGAATCCTAGTGGGACTGAGCTTCTCCACACCCCCGGGGTTCAGCTGCTCGAGCCCCGGGGGCACATGGGGAAGGTGAGTTTTCACAGCAGTCGCTTCCTCCTGCCCATCCATCTCTCGCGGTGAAACTCTCCTCCTCGCTGAGGGTTTCTCTTGCCGGCGGCTGACAAGGACTGAGCTGGCTGCTGGAGTCAGCGCCTCCTGTACTGAGCTGCCGTGCACTGCCCCGCTCCGTGAAGCCTTTGGTTCTCTCCTTCCCACCGTCTCGGGCTCTTTAATGGAGAAGTCGTCTCACGGTCTGCAGCCTGTTCCGCAGCTCCTTTCCGTGCAGTCGCATTTCGAGGCTGCAGCGATGCTTTGATACCTTCAAAGTGAAGCTGCAGAGGGCTGGGAGGATGCTCCAGGCGCCGCTTTCACAAGTCCCAGTCTCTGCTGGCAGCTCTCCTCAGTGGGACTCCTCACCCGTTTGGTCTCACTCAGGCGTTGAGCTTTTTACTTTGAAGCTTTAAAGTGCAGATCTGAATTGGAAACGAGGCTTCTGGCCCTCGGGCAACTCTCTTCTCTGACAATTCCTTGTGCACTAAGGGCCGGCTGTGCTGAACTGCCCCTAAATGCTTCAGCCAAACCACCCACCCTGCACCCCACAGCTTGGAAAACTCAGGGTGGAGGGCCCTTCGCCCTGTTTTGCTTGGGTATAGGGTGGGGACTGACCTGCTGGAGAGCAGCAGAAGAGAAAGGGACCTGGTGGTCCTGGTGGCCAGCAGCCAGCAATGGGCCCTGGGGGCCAAGAAGGCGAACAGCATCCTGGGGTGGACCAGAAGGGGGGTGGTTAGTGCATGGAGAGAGGTTCTCATTCTCTACTCTGCCCTGTTGAGACCACAGCTGGAATCTTGTGTCCAGTTTTGGGCCCTTCAGGTCCAGAAGGACACAGAGCTGCTGGAGAGGGTCCAGTGCAAAGGCACAGGGATGATGGAGGGAGGGGAGCAGCTCCCTGATGAGGAAAGGCTGAGGGAGCTGGAGCTCTTGAGCTGGGAGAAAAGGAGCCTGAGGGGTGACCCCATGGATGTTGATC
>JAOXOE010031701.1:0-10596 GCA_028565055.1 Phoeniculus purpureus
AGGGGATCCTGCTGTGGCAGGGGGATTGGACTGGATGATCTTTCGAGGTCCCTTCCAATCCCTAATGTTCTGTGAATGTCCGCTCAATGCTCTTCTGATTCACCTGTTTCTGTAAATATCTCCAGTTGTAACGAATCTCTGGGCTCTAACTGCTGCTATTCACTTCACAACATCTCATCTGCTTCCACAGAGGAGCAGGTCTCAAAAATGTTGCGAAAAGAAATCTTCCTGGTTTCTATTTTCCTATCAGTGCTTGAGTATCTGCCTTGAGAAAGGGAAATGGAAACTGTTCCTTCCAGTATTTCAAAGGCACATGAGGTCAGTCTCAACGAAAATTTTCCACTAAAAATATTTTTATGGAAGAGTAACCAAGAAGGGTGCCAGCTATTGAGTTTTGGGAAGAGCTATTCAATAGAACATGGAATTATAGGACGAAAGGTCATGATTTGAAGCTGGAAAAGGGCAGAGTGAGGCTGGACAGGATGAAAAAGGTCTGGAATCTGGAACAGGCTGCTCAAAGAGGGGGTGGAGGCTCCATCCCTGGAACCATTGAAGGTCAGGTTGGGGCTATGGGCTCTGGGCAACCTAGGCTGGGGAGTGCTGGCCCTGCTTATTGCAGGGAGGTTGGACTGGCTGCCTTTTGGGAGGTCCCTTCCAACCCAACACATTCTATGATTCCATAATTTTTGGGACTGTAGGTCATTGGTCCCACTGCCTTCAATAGCAATTACATTCCTGTACTGTCCTTACCACCTCCAAAATTCCCTCAGAAGAAGTAAATCGTCAGAAATCATAGGTTGTTGGGAGTGTGTTGAAGTCAGTGGAAGAGACAATTTATATCAGCTGAGAAGCTGCCCGGACGCAGCTAAATATAGGGGTAAACGCTTTGCTAAAGGCTGCTATTTTCTGAAATGCTGCTCCACTTTCTTCCCAGGTTTATTGTAAAGATGTCAACTGTTTCCCACACTTTGGGATTACAAATATTTTCATCATTCATGGTGACCTGTTTCCTTTGAATGGTAACTGGTGGAGTTTAAGGGATCAGGTTCCAGAGGATTTTACTACTTTGGCTCTGCATTATTAAAATCCTGCCAATATTTTAATGAGCAGCTACTACCACATATCTCCCCTTCAGACTTCTTAAACTAAGTGTGTTTAGTGCTCTGAGAAAGATGTTTTGTGCTGTTTCCGTGTTGTACAAATGGATTTCAATGTTGTGGCTTGTGTCAGCACTGGGGTGGCCAGCAAGACCAAGGTAGGGATTGTCACCCTGTAGTGGGCACTTGGGAGGTCCCATCTCAAATCCTTGGGTCAGTTCTGGGCCCCTCACTCACTGCTAGAAGGGCACTGAGAGGCTGGAGCTGGTCCAGTGAAGGTCAGTGGAGCTGGGAAAGGGGCTGGAGCAGCAGTTCTGTGAGGAGCAGCTGAGGGAACTGGACAGAACTGGGGGTGGGGTGTGACCTAGAGAGAAGAAGGCTTCAGGGGGCTTTAGAATGGAACTGGGGAGGGTTGAACTAGGGAAAAGAAGAACTCAGGAGTCTTTAGAACTTCCATTTAACAGATGCTAAAGTGATTCTTTTTTTCAGAACAGTTTCGATCTGATCAGTTGGGCTGAGTTTCAGATAAAGACTTCATAGCACAAAGCGGTAGGAGGGGAGAACATTTATCCCTGCAGTGAATCGCCCCAGCCCACCTCGCACTCACTTCGTTCTTCATTACAGCAGAGCCCTGAGCTCCTCCCAGAACAACTGGGAGCTGAGCACACAAAGAGCTCGTTCTGCCAGCTACTAATGAAATCTAATTCCGTTACGCTTAGACTTTGTGCTCTGCTTCCTCAGGTGTGGTTGGGCTATGATGTGCGAGGAAATTGCTCATTATGCTCACAACACCTTAAGTCAGGATCCTTTTCATTTGGCTTGATTAAAAAAAATATCATCTACCAAGTAAAATCGCCTGCACGCAACTCAAACCTCAGGAGGAATTAAATAGGAGAAGAACGATGGAAGAGGAAGAATGGAAGAGGAACGATAGAAGGAGAAAAAGAATAGAAGGAGAGTAGAAGAAGAAGAAAAATAGAAGGAGAATAAAAGAACAGAAGGAGAAGAATAGAAGAAGAAGAAAGAAAGATGGCTGCTGGAATATTTTGAGAACAGGATGAGCTTTTTCCTGCTACGTAAACCTTTTTAGTAGTAGCAGCTCTGGTGAGACTTCTCCTGGGGTCCTGTGTCCAGCTCTGGAGCCACCAACAATGGAAGGATGAAAAGCTGTTGGAGTGGCTCCAGAGGAGGCCATGACAATGCTCAGAGGGCTGGAGACCCTCTGCTCTGGGGACAGGCTGAAGTAGTTTGGGCTCTGGGGGGAACTTTAGTGACCTTCCAACCCCTAAAAGCAGCTGTCAGAAGGCTGGGAAAGGCTGTTCCCAAGGACAGGGAACGATAGGATGAGGGGTCGTGGTTTGAAGCTGGAAAAGGGCAGAGTGAGGCTGGACAGGAGGAAAAAGGTCTGGAATCTGAGGGTAGGGGATTCCTGGAACAGGCTGCCCAGAGAGGGAGTTGAGGCCCCATCCCTGGAGCCATTAAAGGTCAGGCTGGCTGGGGCTGTGGGCAACCTGGTCTGGTGAGTGGTGACCCTGCTTGGTGTAGGGAGGTTGTTCTTTATGCCTTTGGAGGTCTCTTCCAACCCAACACAGTCTGTAGTTCTGTGATGAACCTTCACGTAATCTCCTCTCTATCCAAAAGTTGACCAGAGTTTGGTGAGTATGCCATGATTTTATCGTGCTGATTTATGGGAGTGCGCTCATCCGTTGTGCCAGGCAGAGTAAACACAAGGCCTGGTTATCCCAAGTGTTTACAGTGTGTAGAAAACTACCTTCTTAATAAGGCAAAGATGTATGAGGCAATGTATGTAACTACCATGAATTATCATTAATAGTCCTGACTGCTATAATGTGGGTTGTAATTTATGGAGTGTGAATGCTTGAGAGCTTAGGAGCACTGTTAGTTTTTTACCATGTGTTCACTAATTTCTCTTGAGCTCCTCTTTTATACTGCTTTTCACGCATTTGTAGGTTCTTGAGAACCACAATTACGTTTAATTCAGAGAAAGCTTCACCATAATCTTCAGAACCTACCACCAGGTCCATTTTCCACAGAATCACAGAATATTGGATTGGAAGGGACCTCAAAACATCATTGTTGCCATTTGAAAATTACCAGAATTTTCAGATGTATAGATTTGTGCTTTCATGAGGAAAAAGGTGCATTTCGCTTTAAGAGAATCATCCCAGGTACCTCCCTTAGAAAATCCTTATCAGCCACCTTAGAAAACACTGATCAGCAGGAAGAGACACTGTTTGCCATTTCTGCCACTGAGAAACGCTGGGGATGCTCGAGCCTTAAGAGAGGCATCTGAGAATTCCTTCGTGCTTAGCTGAAGAAAGCAGAAGGACTCAAGAATCCTTAAACCTTGGGCATGGAAGACAGATACTGGGTCCTATTTGAAGCATGTCTCCTGCATTAAGCGATGCAGTTCAGATGCTGAGGGATCAAGCCTGCTTGATCAGAATTTTGCTGGAGAAAGCTGTGTGAATAATTGAAGAGTTCACCAGTCTAGACAGGTGAAGGTACTGGTGTCTGCAGACGACAATGGTGACACATGAATAATAGAGAGGGTGGTGGTACCTGTCTCTACTTGGTTGACATGTTCTTTCCCCAGGACTCTAATGTAAAAAAACAAGGACCAATATGATATTTTTCTATTTTTCTCAGAATATGTGATGGCAGTTGTGACACAGTCTCTAGTTTGTGTGCACTAACATGCTTAACCTTTTCTTCTTTTCTATGTACAGTTATAGAGTTAATAAACCCTTTTCCATTTTTCCTAAGCTGTCCATTTTCTGGCAAATTTATCTGAGACATCATTGAGACCTAACTGTTTTATTTTTCCTTTCCTTTATCTTTAATTGTGGTCTTGAACCCACCACACCTCCTTTCAGGCAACAACCCCAGTTACCTCAACCACTCTTCAAAGAACTTGCGTCCCAGATGACTCATGAACCTTGTTCTTCTCTGGACATACTGCAGCACTTCTATGTCCTTGTTGCAGTCAGGGGCACAGAACTGGACACAATATTTGAGATGTAGCCTTACTTGTGCTGAGTGCAGGGGAGCACTCACCTTCCTACTCCTGCTGGCCTACTATTTCTAGTACATTCTAGGATGCAGTGAGTCTTTTCATCCACCTGAGCACACTGTTGGCTCATATTCTGATGACTGTCAATCAACATCCCCAGATACTTTTCTGATGTGCAGCTTTCCAACCACACATCCCCAAGTCTGCAGCCCAACATGGGTTTGTTATGATCCTAGTGCAGAACTCAACACTTGGTCCTGTTGAGCCCCATACAATTAATTTTGTCAATTGATCCAGCCTGTCTAGATCCCTCTGTAAGATCATCCCTACCCTCCAGCAGATCAACACATCCACCCAACTTGGTTTCATCTGCAAACTCACTGAGGGTGCACTCAATCCCCTTGTCCAGATAATTTATGAAGTTATTTTAGAGAACAGGCCCCAAACTTCTCCCTGGGGAACACCATTTATGATTAGATGACAGCTAGGTTTAACACCATTTGCCACCATTCTTTGAGCCCATATTATTTAAAGACCAACACTACACATGTATTTAACAAGTCCTTTCAATAAAACATATTAGTGTTCAGAAAGGGCAGGCTTTTATGTACACATTACAGTACCAGTACCTTAGCAGCTATGTTACTCTACTTTTTATCTAGCTTTATAGTACAATATCAGATTTTTACAAACTCTTAATCACAAAGCTACATCCATGGGGTTTTTTTTCAGATATACAATGTAGTTTTAGGACAATATGAAGAGTGTTTTATTCTGAACTTTATAATTAGTTTTAGTCAAAAGATTAAGATTTGTGTTATAAGATCTACGGCATTATGAAATGGAATAATCTAAAATGAGATGTTCTTTCCCTCAGTTAATGAGTCTTTCACAAAGATTTTCATATTCAGTTTAGAAAGCTTTAGTGGGAATCAATAAATTCTTGCTCTTCTAAATTTTACAAGCCTTTTTTAATATGGGAGAAGCTATTTCACTCAAACCAATATAGCAAGGTTTGGTATGCAATGTGCCAAAATCTGGATATTTTATTTAAAATGTTGAGCATTATTTCAAATACTTCTGAAAAGCAAAAGACTTGTTTCATGGTAAATGAGGAATATGCTGGGATATTCATTTTAAGCAGGTAGAGTTATAGATTGTAACAGAAATAAAAATACAACTTTTCTTGCAGGCCATGAGAGTCAAACAGAGCTTCTGTACCCCTTCATTAACAGTTTTCCCCTGTACAAAACAGACAATGGCTTTTAGAATGACGTGTTTATCTGCCACCATTTCCCTGAATATTGCTGTCTAGTTTTTGACTCATCCTAAGAAGACCTATATCACTGTTCTCTGCTGTCGCTGGGGACAAAGCCAGCTATGCAGGTCCAATTAATCTGTATTACTGTTGGATGATACTAGTTTAATTGATCTATGTCACTATTCACACAAGTTTGACTTTTGGACTATAGGAATATTGATGCTGGGAAAGGAGAAAATTTATGGTTTACACAGAAAATGCTGGTTTACACAGTTTATTAGGGTTGGAAGAAGCCTTCAAAGGCCATAGGGTCCCACCCTCCTGCTCAAGCAGGCTACAATTTATTGAAGAGCGTAATCACCTAAAAAGCCTCCGTCAACTACACAAAAATACATCAAGATGGGTCTGAAACATCTCCAGAGAAGTTGTTTGCAAACATTTTTCATCCATTAATTGCTACGCCAAAATGTTTGCTAGATTGTGGCCTTTGTAGGAAATGTGCAATTAAAGAATAAATAAACAATAATTTTCCAAGAAGCTGATACCTTTAGGCTTCAGATATGTACTTCTAGAGTCATCTGTAAAGGATACAGCTAAAAATGTAATTACAGGAAAAAGCAACCTTAGGGCTGTTTTACTGCTAATAGACAAGACGATGTTAAGCTGTGTTACCAATCAGACTGAAGACGTGTCAGCTTTGGTATCAGCTTATTTAAGAAATGAGAAAAAGTGTTTATCTTAGAGAACAAGATTAAAGAATGTGAGCTTTGAAGTAGGAATCCTGGTCTCAAACTCAATTCCTTAACAGTATTTATATGCAATAATAAGAGGTACAAAAATTGGTTCCAAATATACATCTGGTGACTACTTGGCAGATGCGAGTAGCAGCTTAGTGGGAGTCAGTAATCTACACCCAAAATATGGCCTTATAATCTAGTTCTATGAATTTTAAATTTGAGTCACAGGAGTAGGTGTCTTTTTTTAAACACATGGGAGTTGTATCTCTGGTTTAAAAACAGATTAAGACTGATTTGGTGCAGCCAGAGTTTAGCGATGTCAGTGTGCTGGTATGAGTTAGAACAGAACTGATTCTGTTCAGTGATTTTACTATTCAGATAAGTCTCTGAAGTAACAGCACTTTCTGAAGTCAACTGCGTATTTGTGTAGACAGTGAGTGCTTCTACAAGTGATAATGCTTAATGTTTACTACCAGGGTTTGGTATCTAGAAAAGCTCTTGCTTATACTCTTCTTTGTGAGAACCAAAATCACTGCTAATCTTGTGTTTCGTATTGTGGGTACAGAAATTTAGAGGCCTCACCTGCAGGGAGGAGCAGACAGGACAGGTGAGCCTGAACTGACTAACAGGGTGTTCCATACCATATACATCATATTTGGTCTACAGCTGAAGGATCACAAAAGTCAACTTCTCTTCTTCAATGACTGGAGTCTGAGGTGGACTCTGTCCATTTTGCCTTTCATCCCACTTCTAGAGTCTGGTTCCTTTCTGCTGCTGAGTCCAGGCTGGGACTTCCCCAGCATCTGCATTAGTGGTCATGGTGATGTAATTGCCATCAGGTAGGTTGGATTAAGTATTGGTTATGCACATATGTGTTTAATGTTAGAATTGTTTTCATTAAAACAGTTTTAGTTTTCTTTTTCATAAGTACATAATTCTCTCTCTTATCCCCTTTCTCTCCCCTTTTGTGGAGCAAGAGGAGTTAATAGAAAGGATCTGTCATTCATCCAGTGGTTGGACCTGCTTGAAACCATGACAGTCAGAGAGCATGAAAGTTAAAAAGAATGTTAGAAGATAAAAGGAATATTAACATGATTTCAGGAAATAACTGCCTCACAACTGAAAGCTACTGACCCTTATCTGAGTCACAGTAATCTCTCCTTTGCACATCTTATCTTGCTGCAAATGCAAAACAAAACAGAGTTGCTTAAAATCCAATTGTTTTGCTTCATATATGAAGGTCTATATACAAGGTCTCTTACTGTGGCTTAGTTAAGGGCTTAAGCTTCTGATAACAGAGATTAGTATAATGAGAAGACAAATACATTCAAACAACGGCAAAGACTGTGTCTTCAAAAGAGACCCAGGTCTACTTGCAAAAAGCAATAAAATTTGATTTGTGAGAGCTCAAGGAAAAAGAGGGACAGTGTTCCAAAATGAATACTTTAACTTCTCTAGGCAGTCTGTTAAAAAGATACTGTTTTCTTCAACTTAATTGTTGTATCTGTTACTGTTACAAGATCAGTTAATGAGGTTAGATAAAAAGCCACTTACTCTACTGCTTCCTGTTACATATATATGGTTTCTAGAGAACAAGTATTTCAAATGAGGCTTAGAACTTCTGATCTGGAATGATCATGTATTTTGGAAAGGAAAACTGCTTTAATTCTTGCAGGCACAAACACCATTGCAAACATTACAGAAAGATATTTTCCTATTTTGAAGTCAGTGAGTCAAAAAAAACCCCCTTGAATTTATACATTATATTATCAGCTTTGATGTAGTGATTTGCTTGACAGCATCCATCCGGAAAACAAGAAAAAAGAAACCAATAAAAAAAAGAAAGAAACATCATCTTGAACAGCGGAAAATTAAAATACGGGAAAAACAAGAAAAATGAGGACAGGAGAAACACAGAATCTTGAATGTAGCTGCTGCTAAAGCTAGAGTATTTTTCAAAAATATTTGATGTTATCTTGGTGAGTATTTTGCAAGTCATCAGCACTGATAGAATGACATTTGATTTCAGTATGAATGAACTGCATTCATTAACGAGAGGCTAGAATCTCGCTTAAAAAGCTCATGAAATTACAGTGCTTCAATTCTGCTTTAGTCTGATCAAGGACCACATTTGGACTGTTTAGTCATTTAAAAAATGCACCCTATGATATTGACAGAGGGCATTTGGAAGACAGGGCCTATAATACGAAAACTACTATTTAACAATTTTTAAATATTGTAGCTGTGTGTAGTTATCTTCATTGATCTTTGCCAAAGCAGTTCTGGAAATTACAGAATAAAAAAAATAATTAACATGACAGCTCAATTTATCATTATTTTTTTGTGAATAATAAGGACCATGATGTTGCAAATGTATCTGTTCAGTTGAAATTCTTGAGTCATGTAAAATACAAATGAAAACCATGATCAGGTCTCACCTGTTGATGAAATATATACTCAGAAAATTGTAAGTGACTTGCAAGCTACAAGTGTCTTAAAATAAATAAATGTTTGATGTCTTATTTGCTAACATTTTGTAAGTTTTAAAAGATTTCATACTATTTTGAACATAGTAATTCATATTTCATCTTCTCTTGGAGTAATGTGGACTGCATAAAACAAAAAAAGAAAAGATCTGGAGATTGAAATGGAGGCATTTTTTCAAGTCTATTGAGAGTGGTTTTTAATCTTATGAAAGCTGCGTACATCCCATGTAACTGCATGTGTTGCTATGGTGAAAGTGGCTACTTTTGTAAATGTTAATTGTTTTTCAAAACCCCAACTTTCATGTCATAAAAACACATGCGGATATTTTTCATGTCTGTTTAAAGATATGAAGCATGGCAGGCTCTCTGGTTAATTAATTTAGGCATGGTCTGACCACTTCTTTTTTAGGGATGAGGACATTTTTAGTACAATAGCTTAGTTACTGATAAGATCATGTAAGCAACAACAGGTCTTTGAAAATTGAAGCAGAACTGTTTCCTAGAAGCTCTACACCTGGCTCAGGTTTCTACTTAAATTCTATTCCATAGTCAGGTGTGTAATAAGCTCTCTTTTCAAGGAAACGGCTACAACAGGTCACAGGCTCTGCTCTGAGAACAGGAAGTACAAAACCATAACACACGCTCAGCATTTTACTGTACCTTCTGCCCACATGTACTCAGAAGACATTGTAAAATTAGTTTTTCTGTTTTGACCAGTGGTTTCTGATATTTTTATATACTACTACCTCTAGCTCCTTTTTCTTCCACTTCTACATAGCTTAAAAAAACCCCCCAACATCAAATACATTTCTTATGGTTTGCATTTCTATTTTTTTAGATCTTATCAGGAAATAATAACATCATCTTAGGGAAACTGACACTGAAAAGTCACACAATCATTCCCCATTTTAGAAAGAGCACATTCATTAAAAATTCATTATATCAATAAGCTGTTTGTTCATGAGTTGACAACTATTCTGTTTCCACTAAAATATCTGATTAGAGAAGATTAAGAGGTTGTAGGATTGTCTGAAAGTCTTCAGAGGCACTGAAAGAAATGGTAGAGACAGTCACAGAATCTGTAAATCCAGCTATACTGATGCAGATCAGAGACAGAATTGTCTTATCTGTATTAGTAGCTAAAATGTGACAAAGATAGGCGAATAGATTCCGAATGCATAGTGGTTTTCATGCACAGTCAATCCACAACCATTTGTGTCCTGAAGAATTTCTGATTCATATGTCACTTCTGCATGTTATTAGAGTTCTTTTCCTTAAACAAATCTTGTCCATTCTGAAATTAATTTAAACTCTTGGCTTTCTAAAGTATTGCTGCATAGGAAGAACAATTACCTTTTATTTTTTAATTATTCCTGATAAGTTCATTTAATGCTCTTACTTTTTTGCACGATGACATTGTATAGCTGTATCATATTTCCCTTGATTGTTTTTTTATATTTAGTTGTTTCTTGTATGTAAGAAGGTCCATCTTTGTGACTATTTAAAGACATTCTTGAATCTTACCTTTCAACATGTCCCTACATCCTCAGTGTGGGCAACCAGTATTTAAATAGAAGGTGAACCATAGATTTATTCAATGACACAGTAATATTCTCTGTTTTGCACTTCATTTCTTTCCTAATAATTCCTGACATACGATTTGCATTTTGGTTTTACTCAATTTGTTTTCTCTAGGGCCACTTGGAGAAAGGTTGGCAGAGAATAAAGTTACTGGAAAGACGAGGAAGAAAGTCTTTGTGACCTAACAAAAGCATCTGTGGCTGCAAGCCATTGGATGTATAAATCTGAAATTTTTAGGTTTCGTTGCAGAAAAGGAACTAGGGTTTCTGAAGACAACCGATCAAGCTTGAATTTCTAGATTATGGGTTCCTAACTATGTTTCATATTGTTGGTGAAATGATGTGTTCCTGCAGAACTTGCAAGCAGAAGTAAAAGACTGTTGTATATGGCCTGTCTTTGA
>JAOXOE010031702.1:0-11693 GCA_028565055.1 Phoeniculus purpureus
CATCCAGTCCAATCCCCCTGCCACAGCAGGATCACCTAGACCAAGTCGCACAGGAACACATCCAGATGGGTTTTAAATATCTCCAGAGAAGGAGACTCTACAACTCCCTGGGCAGCCAGTGCTGTCACCCTGGCTGTGAAGAAGTTCCTACTCATATTTATGTGGAACCTCCTCTGTTCCAGCTTACACCCATTGTTCTTTGTCCTATCACTAGATGATATTGAGAAGAGCCTGGCTCCATCCTCCTGACACCTACCCTTCAAATATTTATAGACATTAATGAGATCACCCCTCAATCTCCTTTTCTCCAAACTAAAGAGACCCAGCTCCCTCAGCCTCTCCTCATAAAGGAGGTGCTGCACTTCCTTCATCATCCTCATTGCTCTCACCCAACACACTCATGACTGCTGCTTGAGAGAAGAGACAGCACCACAAATGTCTGAATTTTCAACTGGTGTTTTTTCTGAAGAACCTAAGCTCAGAGCAGCAGGCATAGCTCAAAACATCTCCCTGCTTTAGCCTTTCCTTATGTATTTAATATTTCCACCATTTTAATGCAAGCTCCTCCAGACTAGAATGTCTCTTCTACAGGCTTTTTTGAAGACCAGACAGCATCCAGGAAGATATCCATGGGCCTTTCTTAGTGTTTCAGCTGGTAGAAGGTTTTGATGATAAAAGAAGATGGTCAATCCACCTTGCCGGAAAACGTCCGGGAAATAAGCACAAGGAGTTATGTTTAATTCCTACTAAAGAGGAAATGGCCAGGAAAGTCTAGAACCACTGAAGATGTGAAAGTAGCAGACAATGAAATTACCCAGTCCTGGTTTTTTCCATTGATTTAATCTACACAAGGCTGTAAGTCCAAGAGACATGGGAAAGGAAGTAAGAAAAGAGTCAGGAGAAGCCCGGGAGATTCTACAATGAATTACAAATCTTTGACTTTAGATAACTTGCAGCTGGATATTGACCCAAGACAGACAAGCTGCATCATTTTTCCTGAAATTTGCTTGGAGGCTGAGAGGATTATTCAAACCCAAACACTCCGAGGGCTGTTGCAGATCAGAAAAATGAACTTCTGTGGCAAAGGCAAGTATTCAGATTTACATGCAGAGAGCGCTTACAGTCAGGTTTTAGCATCACTGCAGCCCAGAAGTGAACAGCCAAGAGCTGTTAATGGAATAACAGCACCAGGTGTGTCATTGCTAAAATATTTGATGGTACATAAATTAGCAATTGGGAGAGAACAAAGGCAGGACTGCTATCTGTGCTTTGTCTCCAGCATCAGTGTGAGAGTCTGTCCCCCAAAGCGAGAACCTAATAGGCTCAATTAAGATCTAATTGAGTCTTTTTTATGAATTCTAAAGAAATAATATTTTGCCACGTGCCTGCAGAAGACTAATAAAGAGCTGATTCTGTCATCCCAATGTGCTAAAAGGCATCTGCTTTCTATGGGTGGCATTTTCATTGCATTTCACATGCTATTAAGTATACAAAGGGCTGTGTAGATTAACTGATTAAGAGATGATATTTAGAAGCCAGCACATTTATTTTTAAATTAGAAGTGAGATCTGTACGTGTCGACTCATCGGCAACCCTACTACCTCGATCCGTCATGGGAGAGGATTGGTACCCTATAGTAGCTTCTAACTGAATTTCTTCTTAGTGTGAAGCTCGTCAAATCAGGCTTGTGCTTAACCATGTCAGACCTGTCAAAATACATGAAGGTTTGATGGCATTAAATCTGAAGCACAGAAGGATGTGTCACAGCTAGAAAATTATTTCTTCCTTCTAACATAGACAGAAATGAAAAATAATCTTTTTATGGCGGCATCTTGAATGCAGAGCTCACTCAGAATGTTGCTATGTCCAGAAATCTTCATTATTTGAATGATTTTTTGGCTAACTAATAATTTCTTTAATATAAATGTAAAATAAAATACTAAAGGTAAATAAATTAACAAAATATAAATAAATTCAATAAATCTAGGTATAGACACCTCCTGCTATTCTTTAATGTTCTGTTTATGAAATAAAATTAAATAAAATGAAAATCAAATTAAATTACATGTTCTGCTGAAAGAAATAAACTGGAGACTGAGAATTCCAGAAGACACAAGCAAAGTGCAGCCTTAGGTCTGATGCAGAGAGGTGGGAAAGTCTCAGTGGATTATCCATTTCACCACTCAATGGAGCACCGACGCACTAATGCAAGGGTGAAGGAGTGGGACTGTTTCACTCAAAGGCTGCAAAAGAAAAAGTTAAGATGCTTTCTGAAAGCAGACTCATCAGATCTTCTAGGTGAGAAAATCTCATAAAGATCTGCAGCTAACTGTGATGAAGTTATTGAAGGAATTCAGGTTCAGACACACAAATGCGGGTGTCTGCATGTGAGTTTTGGCAGCTGAGCCTGAAAGGTTGTCTCCATTACAGTCAGTGGAGACCAAACTGGTGCCATCAATGAGATGTGAAGAGCCATGCAGTTCAGCCTAAAGTTGACAACTGGTCAGTCACTGATTCTCTCTCTTCACTGCATGGCCTTGATCTTCACTGGCAATAGTGGCTACCTCAGTGGTGGAATCTGAAACCAGGTGACCTTGCTTGACCTTTCCTTTCAATCTCATCTTGTTTTGCCTTATCCACTTGCCTCAAAAGGTCCTGAGGGAGAATTGCCCTTGCTGTGCTTGTTGAAAGCCTTGGTTAGGGCCAAACTCACTACCTCTAACCAGCTGCCACCAGACTATAAAAATGTATTTACCTTCATTTTAAACAAAATAGTGATACTTTTCTCAAAAATAAAATTCATTCAATTGCACCCAAAGTCAGAAAATTTCTTGTAAAGATGGATCCTTTGTAATGGGGAGTAACCTGTTAACGTGTTAGAAATGAAGAGGCTTGTGGGGTTCTTTGCAAGGATGTATAATCAGTGAATGCTTTATCAATAATATTGGCATGTAATGGCCTGTGCTCCTTCATGTAGGTCAAGAAACACTTTGTAATTCATACATCTTAAGCAGCTCAAAGTCAGATACTCCCGTACTCAATCTTCTACAGAAATCTTTGACGGCAACAACCCACATTTATTTTGACGCTAAAGTGAAGAGCAGACACCTATGTGGTTGTTCTGAACTGTTTATGGGAGTAGCTCAAAAATATATCCTGATCGATGCCTAAATTAGAAACTAGCCATCTCAACAGGGTGCACTTTCCCTACATTGAGGTTATATCTCATTATTATTTATTAGCTGTACAGCAGAAACACCTTGAAACCCCAGACTGAATCACTTGTGCTAAGTGCTGTGTAACCATAAATCAAGATAGACCTTGTCCCAAAGAATGTGCTCTATAAAAAATCTGTGTGAAAATGAAAGGCCACAGTCATCTTAATTCTTTCCCTAGAGGTGACCCATCAGATGAAAAGCAAAGGCAAGGACAGACTCCAGGTTTACCCACTTCTGACCCAGTTCTAGACCTATATCTAATATACGGGGTCAAATCAATTGCTGTGGGTCCAATCACTTGAGACTTCCATGGCTTCTGTGGGAAGGGGAGGGCAGGAAAGGGAAGGGAAGGAGAAAAAAGAAGGAAAGGAATTTAAAGTTATGAAAATATAAAAAAATCAAAAATTAATGTCTTTCTTTTCTTCTATAACATCAGAAGAAACAGAAGGGAAAAAACCAAACACCTGATTCAGAGATACTTCCTGTAGTAAAACTACATGAGATAAATAACTGAATAACAAACCTTTTTCATTAATAACACTAATAAAAGTATGAAAAAAAGCAATGAAATAGCGTGTGGTATATAGCTAAGTTCTCCCTTTATTTTGGGGGCAAAATAAAACCTGTTTCAAAAACCTGTTTGAAGACCAAATTACGTATGTTTGTATGCAATTACACAAATAACTCATAAACTGAGATCATTATTTATCAATACATAGTTAGATACAGATAATCTATACTATGAAACTAGATGCAAGCATAGATGTGAAGACAGGCAAAAATCAGACAAAAACTAAAAATAAACATTCAAAAAAGACAAAAATAAACATCACACTTAGGGTTTTCTCTTTTTCTTGCAAAGCTGATCTTTTAGATTTTGACATGTTAATGCTTTTATGTTTTTATAGGTCTATAGCTTTATAGTTCTCAGTTTTTATAGCTTTTCTTTTACAAGTAAGTGTCCATGCACTTTTTAACATTGCATTTAGATTTTTTTTTTTGCCAGCTTCATTTCCAAACAATTCTCACTCTTCAATGTACATTTGTAATTTTCACTTGAACTGTGTAGCAACAGGTTTTATTTGGGTTTGGCTGGTGGCACTGTTCGTAAACCCACCGAATGTTTCCAATCAGATAATGTCATTGCTGTGATAACAAGGACTCAAAGAGGCATGAAATGGCCTGTGGGGATTTAAAAATAGCATCGGTGCTCTTGTTTTCCACTTGTGCTATTTTACTATCACATCCAGGCAATTCTCAACTGTAAACAATGCCACAAAAGCTTGATATTCATAAAGCATTTTGGAAGCAGGAATAAAAATGATTGTGATCTTCCTTCGTGAGTCTTGTTCAAAATGATCTGAGTTTCCTCTTGTATTTTCAAGGCTGAGTGCATGTTTGAGGCTTTGGTTTTCAGTCAATCACTAGAACAGCACAGATGTCAGGGCATAAAACTTAGGATTCTGAGTTACGTCCTAGAAGCCTTTGAACCAATTTGGGTTTTGCAGGTGAAAGAGAAAAAAAAAAAAATCAAGATTTACTTCATGGGGTCAGTGAGTTGCAATGGTGTTGAATGGATTTGAAGTAAAATATAATCAGGTACATAAAATCAGCCAAGCAGAATAAACCTCTGGCTAAGTTTGCTCCTGTTATATCCAGTTCATTTAAGAAGGGATAACAATGACATAATAAGGTTAGGAGAAATACACTCATTGGGGTAGGGAAAATATTGACTCTTCTTAAGTTTTCTCTTTGTGGTTGGAAGCAGAAGTGAGTAAACAAGAGTCCACGTTCCACTTGCTATTTGTGTCAGATCTATACTTAGGGGAAAAAAAGCTTTGCGTTACCACATCAGGCAACCAAGACCATATTAGCCAGAGGAGGCTGGATGCAAAATTAGTCACTGAGATTCACACCCAGTGACACCTTTTTTGGAAGGCAGATTTTGACAGAACAGAAGCTACGTGGTAATCTAATTTATTTATGTTTTTCTTAGCATATCTTCTAAATAAAACTGCATAAGGCTGGTTAAGGAAAACATGGCTTTAAAAAAATTTGTTGTTTATTTTTTTTTAAAGATAGTTTAGCTGGGAAATCTAAATTTATTCTGGAAAATCACTCAATACCTTGCAATATTTCTCATGTCCAGTAATATAGGAATAAAGACATTTAAGTGCAAAATAAGAAATATAAATGTAGAACATCGATAGAATAGAGAAACTGAATATACATAGAAAATAACATAGAATCACCGAATCATTCAGGTTGGAAAGGACCCTTGAGATCATCAAGTTCAACCATTAACCCATCTCTACCAAGTTCACCACCAAACCAGATAGAGCAACTACACATATATAGAGAACTTTTGTAAATAGAGCAGAAGATAAAGAAAGAAATGAAGGAGAAACTATCAAAATATGGAAGAAGAAAATGTTAAGAAAACTTTCTGAGACATTCAGATGGTTTTCCCTTAAAAAGTTGATGTCTGAGACTGTGGTCATCATCCACCCATCTTTTGCAGTGACTGGAGAACAGACAATGCATTTAGACAGACAAAATCCATCATGAATGTCCACGTTTCAGCTCAGAAAACCCATCTAAGCTTTTCTAAAATTAGGAAGGAGAAAGATAACAACACTGGCCTCAGATCCTAGACTGCAGGATCATACCTGAGAATTAACCTAGAACATCTACTTGTTAGATGTAGGACAATCGTCCCATTGCTGACTGTTGCTGTCTACAGCCAGATTATGTAAGTGTCCCTCATTTTGATGGCTTTCACACTACAAATATCTCTGATGACTCAATCAAAGCTGTTCATGCTGCGCTCTACTTCTTGGAAACTGTCAATGGGCCACAGCATGTTGACACTTCTATACCTTAAAATAAAAGAACATCAGCTAATCAAAATTCTCACTGACATTTGAGAAAGATAGAACTAATCCAGAAAGCACTTTACCTCAGGGCGTTGATTCAGGTTGGTCCTGCTGATAACCTGCTACCAGACACATTATACGCTGCTGAGACAACTGGGGAGCTTTTCATACCTTCACTGGACTTCAAATTAGCAGCTTAAAACACAAAGAAGTAGCTCTCATCCTCTAAATATTTAGTCTGGTCTGAGCACTCCATCCACCTTCTCTGAGTTTTGGCTGGATGCTAATCATTTTAATTGAAAACATACTTACAGACTTTAATTATTTACTCCGAATCCCCAAAGAACAAGGCAATTTAATCATGAAAAGTCTCTGTGGAGAGTTAGTATGTCCAGGAAAATTGAAAAAACCTAATCAGCAAGAAGTGTCCTGCAGCTAATTGGGTGGTTTTATGGATTAATTTTTTAATGCCTCTGGAAAATGTATAAATAATGGATTGCTTTATTTTGCCTTTAATTTGGCAGCTAGTATTTAAATAGAAAAACTTCTAGCCTGGGTCACTCACTTTTAACACAGGCACAGGAAGTGATAAAATAGTTTTATCCTGTCTTGGGTGTGAAATCAATCAAGAGTTCAATCCTCCACCAGCTGCACCTGACATTCTTTAAATCTTGTGACTGGAAGACATGGAAAATGAAATTTCTCTTGCAAGACAAATGCTGGCTGTACTGTATTTCTTTATCTGTTAATTGTATTTTATTTTGTTTTGGTTTATTTTGTTTTGTTTTATTTTATAATGGACATTTCTCTAAAAGTAAATGCTTATCATATTTAATCCCCATTGACTAACAGGATTTTTTTTACCCTTTTTTTTAAATAAGCTACTCATGGTGTAATTTTTGGTCAGTAAAATTTAATAAGATTCCTCTGGTAATCATCAGGACAGTTCTACTCTCAAAACGGCATAGACAGGCAACTCTACACATTGACCCCTCCTGCACGTCTGTCTTGCAGAAAGATGAATTATTCTGCACTGATTAGAGGTGTAACTGTTAGAGGCTTAACCTTGCATGACAGGAAATGCCTTAAGCCAGTGCCCACAGACCAGACAAGTCAGTTAAAATCAGTGTTTCCTGCTGCAAAAGTTTTAGCACATGATGTTATCGTTGGGGTTTCAAAGATTTGTATTTTTCTTAAGCTCAGAGATTCCCCGAACAGTCATTTTTGGAATTGAAATTACTTCCACATGGTATCTGTTTGAAAGGAAGTCAGCTTTCATTTTTATTATCTTGAGCAAAGTCCCTTCAAAGCCTCTGAAGCTGAGGATACCTGACAAAAAAATGGAAGTTTGCAGTTCTCATGTTAAAAAACAAAGGAACACTTTTTCCTTCACTTCTTTGAATATAATGGATCTTCATCATGCCTTGGAACAGGCTGCCTGGGGAGGGGGTTGAACACACCCCTGGACACTGGCCTTGGGACAGTTGGGTTAATGGTTACACTCAGTGATCTTGAAGGTCTCTTCCAACCAAATTGATTCTCTGATCTGTGTCTGAGATCACAGTCCTTTGCTCTGCTTTGGAATAAGGTACTGAGATGGAGGTGAAGGTGGTGCAACAGCAATATCACTTAGTAAGAGACTGTATTTAAGGTACCACACCAGTAACAGCCCTTCCAAGTGATCAAATCTGTTCCACACACCACTTAATTCCAACCACCTAAAAGTTGGTATTTGAGATCTTCATCTCACCTGGTGGAGGTGATACATGGCCTCCCCTCTGACTAGAACAGTATCTCAAACTGTGGAACAACTTTCTGATGACCTGTTGTCTGAGGTGAATCTCACCCTATGGGCAGGAGTGGGGTAAGACCTGATTTAGGGTTGCCTGTGATTAATTGAAGCCTGTGGAAAAGTAGAGTGCATCAGGACACAAATTGTGGATCTGAGGACAACCTGCTGCATCCACATACGTCCCTTGCCCCCGAGGAAAAGCCTGTGTGTAGACACAGCCACCTCCTGAAGAATGCAGCTACAGATGAGACAATGATTGTAAGGAAATAGGAGCTTTTATAGGGATTTACAATTAATATATATCAGACCACTAAAAAAGACAGTAAATATTAACAAGAGTGAAATAAACAGCACCAAAGCAGCGCATTGTACTGTGTGTTCTACAAAAGGGCTTTAAAAACAAGCTTGACACCCCTCTTCAATTATTCTGGTTAGACCCTTCAATAATTTTATATATATTTCATTTAACCTTGCCATCTTGCTTCAGAAGTTCTGAACTTCCCTTAGAAGTTATTATATATATATATAACTTACAAGTTTTATATATATATATACACATATAAAACTATATATATATATGTATGAGCAAGGTGTCACATCCATGCTCTTTTTGAACAGTTTACTTCTTAGCTGCTCTTCTTTTTGTCGTACACAAAACCAGTCTCAAGTTATTTCTTTCTGCTCTATGTTGAAGTTCAGTTATTCTCCACTTTGACAGACTACTGACATCCCTTAGTGTTCCAATAAATCCACCGAGCTCCGTGCAGCACTAGCGTTGCCCAGGCCACCACACTTGATCTGTCTCTCTGTCTTTCTAACCTATTATTTGTGTCAACCTTGCCTTTTCTTCTTCATTCTTTTCCCCATTACACTATTGCATTTCGGGTTTGATGGAATGGAGATCTGTTGATTCTTACTCTAGGGAAATATATTTGGGGTTTGTTTATTTGTTTAAATGTCATTTATTTATTTATTTTCCTTGGGGGTAAGCTTTGGATTTGGCAAGTTGTATGTCTTTAAAACAAACAGAAAAAACCGAGAAAGATGTTCAAATAAGCAGTTTCCTTGAGTGATGCCACTGTTTCTCAATTGCCCTGACTCACTTCTCACTCTGAAAGATCTCATATGTCAGCCTTCCAATTTGACAGGCTTGGGATTCATTAAACGAAAAGACTCGGTAAAGAAGAGAAGTCACCAGCCCTAAAATTACACCTTCCATTCTCATGGCAAATGAAGGAAATAAGTGGAAATGACTATTTGGAAAAATATTGCTTTCCTCCCTTCAGTCCACAGTTCTTTACCTTGTGCTTCCCAAACAGCTCGTACCTGATGTGGACATGCCCATCTACTGCAGACAGACTCAGGTAGTGTTTAAACACTGTGCAGGTCTATAGGTACAGAATTGATTTCAAAGAGATCAACAGGGTTATTGCCACAATTTTAAAGAATATGAAAAAGGAATTAGGGAAAAATACTGAGAAATTAATTAACAGCTTTAATGTGGAAGCAGGAAGCAAGAGTTTCTACTGTTTAGACCTGGACGATTCTATGCATTGGGTCTGGTGTACATGATCGGCACGTCTTGTCCAACTGGGATGCTGTGACCATGCACATGGGGCTGAGAACCTAGACAGAATGCTGATTGCTCCTAGCCCTGTTGGCGTCACCTAGACCAGCGCTGATGGTCAGCATTTGCTTTCCAGGTGTGAGCTCAGTAAGATCCATTGGATCTTACTAGTTGACTTTTCTGCTCTTACTTGCTGCTACCTCCTTCTTGGGAATAGAGCCATTGTCCTGGAATGAATCACACTGAGACCTTTTATAAGAGATTCTAGGGATAAAGCAGATGATTTCAAGCGAAAAGAGATTTAGCTTAGATCTTAGGAAGAAATTCCTCCATGTGAAGGTGCTGAGGCAGTGGAACAGATTGCCCAGGGAGGTTTTGGGTGCTCCATCCCTGGAAGTGTTCAAAGACCAGGTTGGATGAGGCTCTGAGCATCTAGTGAGAGATGCCCATGGCAGAGACTTCAACAATAGGTGATCTCTGAGGTCTCTTCCAATCTAAATCATTAAATAATTCTACAACTCTATGTTACCTACCTTCATGGAAGGTTAAGACTGCTTCTTAGGAGGTGGAAATTACTGTAGTCATTGTCATGCAACTTGCCAGGTATTTGGATGTCAGAGATACCCAGCCAGTTGTCCCCCAAAATAACATGTACAAACATATCATTTTTCAGGATCTATCCCCCATTTTAGATCTGCCTAACTGTAGAGAACACACAAGGTACTAATGCAACCATATTTCTTTTCAAGTCCCTCAGGACAAGAACTGAGTGAGTAGCATTTGTCTGAAGCAAGAAAAAAAATGAGACTGCAACACTGGACAAATCTGTAAAGTAACTGGATAAATCTAACCTAATCTTCTAAGTTAGGCATTGATGCTATGAGCCTTGATCTTTCTTACCAACTCCCAAGACTTGAAACTCCAATGAATTTAGAATATAAGCAGTTATCTCTCTTTAATCTCTCATTCATTCCATCATCTCTATTTCTCTCCCTCAAGCTCTCGAGCTTCAAATCCTTGCTGCAACTTAATTAAAAACCTTACTGTGTCAGAAATACTGAGGTAGAATCCATCATCCTCAAAGAAGCCCCAAACAAAACCCATTCAGGGTCAGGAAGCAGGAGGGATTCTTTCCTCTGTACGTTAAAATTCTCTTTAGATCTTTGTTTATAACTCTCTAAGTTAAACAAGAAATAATAAATGTTAAATGGAAAATACGAAAGATAAACTTGGGGGCTTTGTTTTACATGGTTTTAAGCACTTAGAGGAGGCACAAGAAATTCTGCTGATTTAGGGGTTTTTCTTAAAGAAAAGAAAAAGTGGGACTCGAGCGGTTTGATGTGAGCTCAGGCCCCTGAAGGAAGATTTGCTGTCAGAAATTTGATGAAGCTGAAGGAGTAAACAGAATTGTCTGTTGGAGTTTTGTTTAACTTGGGCTTAGTTTTGTTTTCAATTAGAGGTTGTCGTGTCACTCGCTACAAACAAACACACAAGATTGCTAGTCAATTTTGTCTTATTCCAGCTTTTGGGGTCAGGAGTTGATTTTTGCCATTCCTGTGGACACCAGAACATCGTATTTGTGCAGTATTTTACGGTACTTCTTTTTTAATTATAAAATCACTGCAGAAAATTTGTGTCTTGCTCTTCATGACTGCAGGATACCAACAGTAGCTACCCATTGTCTCTGCCCAGTGTGCTAGTGGCCTGGAAAAGCAATCTGCACACATGAAATATGATAATATTCATAGAATCATAGATTTATTAAGGATTGGAAGGGACCTTGAAAGCTCAACTATTCCAATCCCCCTAACACAGCAGGATCACCTAGAACAAGTCACACAGGAACACATCCAGGCGGGTTTTAAACATCTCCAGAGAAGGAGACTCCACAAGCCCCCTGGGCAGCCAGTTCCAATGCTCCATCACCCTCATTGTGAAGTTCCTTCTGATATTTATATGGAACCTCCTATGTTCCAGCTTGCACCCATTGCCCTGTGTCCTATCACATTGAGAAGAGCCTGGCTCCATCCTACTGACAACCAGCCCTCACATATTTATAGACATTAATGAGGTCACCCCTCAGTCTCTTCTTCTCAGAGCTGAAGAGACCCAGCTCCCTCAGCCTTTCCTCATAAGGGATGTGTCCTACTTCCTTCATCATCTTTGTTGCTCTACGCTGAACTCTCTCCAGCAGTTCTGCATCCTTCCTGAACTGAGGGGTCCAGAACTGGACACAATAT
>JAOXOE010031703.1:0-11692 GCA_028565055.1 Phoeniculus purpureus
GGAGTCTCCTTCACTGGAGATATTCAAGACCCGCCTGGACGAGTTCCTGTGTGACTTGGTCTAGGTGATCCTGCTGTAGCAGGCGGATTGGACTAGATGATCTTTTGAGGTCCCTTCCAATCCGGTACGATTCTATGATTCTATTTCAACAAAGTGCTAAATTAGTCACACACTTACTTTTAAGTCAAATCTTGATTTGTTTCCTTTTCACTAAGCTTATAGAAGGGGGTTCTTGACGTCTAAATAAATGAAATAATTCACAGTCTTTAATGCTTTTCAGAATTCTTTTATTTTCAGTAGTAAAGCCTCTTCTATGACAAATAAGAATTAATGAACTTACACTAAAATCTGCACAGCAAAGCTTGGGACTACACGTTTTGCTTATGGTCAATACTTGAGCCATGAATTGAATATATCTTCTGCATTTGTTAATCTGGCTTGTGTCACGACAATCTCTAATGCTTAATTTAAAAATGCAAAACCTACACAAATGAGTGAAATTCATGAACTAAAATTCTATTTCTTTTCAAAAAGTAATACTGCAAAAAAATCCATCACACAGAAGGGTCCTAGAGAGATGGGAATCGCAGACTAAAACACGCTCTGTTCTCCAATCTCTTCTGAGGCACATAAATGTTTTTAATTTGACATGGAGGGTTCTTTTTCAGCATTTTACCTGTGCTTATGAATCCAACTGAGAACTAGGGCATATGAAACCGTTTGGGCTGCACTGCCTCGTGTGCACACTAGTGGCTCTACAGGCAGAGCTCTTTGTGTTGTCGTGTCTCCAGTACCTCTCTTGTGGCTCTCAAGATTTTTACGTATCCTTTTCACTCCAGTCCTCAACACAGGCACAGTACTATGTGTATTCCTGCCCTCTGGCACTCCACGCCCTTAGTGTGCTATTAAACTTGGCCAATAGTTTTCCCATTTCCCTGCCTGCCTTCTGCAGAGCTCTAAAATGTAATTCCTCTGAGCCTGGAGCCCTCACTGATTTGTACAGCTCTAATTGCCTAATTACCTGTTCAGTGCACAACTGGGAAGAGTGTTAACATGTTCCTTCCTCCACATGGATGTTGGTTTCTGTCACTTTTCTCCTTTTTTTATTTTCCTCCCTGAGTTTTCTCTTCCCTTGTTCCTCCCTGTTGTTTAGTCATGTTCACCTTCTATGTCAGCAACACCAGAATATCCTGCTCTTTCCCTTTCTTTGTTTTCCATAACTATGTAAGTAGAACTTGTTAATGTATATCTCTATTTTATTAGCTGTTTAGCTGCAGCCATCCTTAATAACTTTCTGCAGTCTTCAGTGCTTTTTCTGTACATTAATCATTATTTTCTTTCCCTGGAAATGAAAGGATATATTTTTCTCTAAACAGTCTTTTGTGCATTTAACCTCACATCCTATACCTGATGTATTTTTATATAAATTCATAGAATCACTGTGGCTGAAAAGGACCTCCAGGATCACCGAGTCCAGCCCTCATCCCAGCATCTCCCTAACCCCTATACCATGGCCTCAGGTGCTCTAGCTACTCATTTTTTTTTTAATACCTCCAGGGATGGTGATTTTACCACTTTTCTGGGCAGCCTGTTCCAGTGCCCAACCACTCATTAAAGAACTTATTCCTAATATCCAATCTAAACCTCCCCTGATGTAGCTTGAGGCCACTTTCTTTCATCCTAGCATTACTAATTTGGGAGAAGAGACCAGCACCACCCTCACTACGACTTCCTTTTTAGGTAGTTGTAGAGAGCAAGAAGGCCTCCCTTCAGCCTCCTCTTCTCTAAACTCAGTAACTCCAGTTTCATCAGCCGTTCTTCACTGGGCTTTTTTTTTCCAGACCTCTCACCAGCCTCATTGCCATTCTCTGGACCAGCTCCAGCACCTCAATGTCCTTCTTATACTGTGTCACCCAAAATTGGACACGTGTGTCTATTGTCTTTAGTAGCGCATCCTGACTTATCAGTTTGGCTTAAGGAAGTTTGATTTGATTTGATTTGTACTTTGATTACAAGTGCAGCAACATTACCTTCTTTCCCAGATTTTCTTTTCCCTTTATGTCTTTAAACTTCCACGCTGTGTTCTTGGTCTTCCTACCAAGGAACCCATTGTGCTGTTATTTATTGAAACAGAGTTGAGTGCGAACGCTACTTGGCATTGTACGTGTGCATCTACTCATCCTTCCAATCTCATTACCACACTTAACGTACTCCAGGCTAAGTAATAAAGATCTCCCTTTTCTTGTTAGTACTTTGCCCTTTCAATACTTTTATTTGCTCAGTCAGTTTATAGTCTGCTTGCCCTTTCCTTGTCAAGGAATTACGATGGGTTTCTGGAACTACAATAGTTTGCACTTTGAAACATCTACAATCTCAGTCCATAAAGATTTAAACTGATGTATGTTTCACCTAATCCTAATAAGAAACAATGGCAAGGAGATTTAATAAAGACACGTACAGTTAGCAAAAGATATGGCTTCTGCTGTTTGCGTTACGCTGTTCTGCCAGATGGTGCTTAGCAGTACGAATGGTGCGGAAACCTCAGCTAAACCTGATTCACAGTTCACTGAGATCTGATAATTCCCACATTGCAGCGCATCCTGATAACAAGGAGAGAGATGCTGGCCTGCTCCCGATTGTTCTTTGGAAGACGCTATTCTAATTAGTTTAAAGGGAGTGAAAGAGAATTTGTATTGAGTGTTGTGTGGAGAGCCATCTGACAAGAGAAAGAGAATCTATCTAAACAAGAAGCAGTCTTGTGTCAGAACGCTGAGCGTATTTCATTGAGCATGAGTGACACATGTCGTTCAGTATCATTCTTTGGTAGGACATAGCTAAAGCTTGAGGTCGCTCTATGAGTCTCTCGTGAGCACTGTTATGATTTGCAATGCATGTTCTATAATGCTGCTGGAAACCGACGGTGTTTCATGTTTCTGATGAGTTTATCTTGCACCATCTCTGGGAGATGTAGTCCTCTGAGTTTTTGCATTAACCTTGCTACAGAAACATTGCTCTGTTACCGTCTTCTAGGTGGGAAGGCTCTCTGTAGAACTCTTTCAAAACCTTTTCTGCTGAAAATTAAGTAATTGGATACCAACAGCATTTTCCAGTTGCAGGGGAAGTTGTCTCACACTGTGAAACAAGCACAATAACAAACAGCATTTGATAGGAGCGCAGGTAACGTCCTGTTTTCTGAAAAACAAATTAAGGAAATTATTGATATTAGAAATATTTCCACCAGGCCCATTTTTCTCAAAGCACAGGGCGTGCAGAGTCTTTTTTCCTACTCCCTGTAGGAACGGACCTTCAACAATGACTAGGGTTTAATTTTTTCTCTCCAGCATCTTTCCTTAAACTAACCAGTTATGGCAATTACGACTTGCTGTTTTCCAAGTGGAGCAAACAGCTCTGTCACTACACAGACAAACATTCGGTGTTCTGCCTCTGAAACTTCTGTTTCCGTGCCATCCTTTCAAAGTAACGTACGTGTATTGCTGAGGCTTTCTTTGGGGTGGATCACTGTTCACGCGTAATTTATTTGTGACTTTAATATACTCCTAGCTGTAGCATTTTCCTCCCTCCCTTTTTTCTTTAAAAAGGATAATCTTACTTTGCTCACTTTCCTCTTTTTTAACACTGTGAAAAAGAAGTCTTAAGTACATCAGTGCTCAATTTGACATCTCACTGTCTATTTGAAGCTAGCTACAGACTTTCAATTTTTTTCTGCTCAGTCTCTGACTGCCCAGTGTGTCCGATTTTACTTCTATCAAAAAGAAAGGTGGTTTAATGTATTTTTAAGTCTTATTTTCCTTTGGGGTGTATTTGTTAGTATTTAGACATTAGGTTCCTTTACTTTGTAGGTTTTATGTGCCTTCAGTTGCAGTGAACTAAAAACCCCTTTAAAGACGTGAACTGCTGTTTGCAAGGTTTGGAGTTAGTCGAGTTTGTAATGGTAGGACTAACCTTGCTTGCTGAAATGCTTCCTGATGTAGCAGACCATGCACCGTGCAGATGGTGGAGTGAAGGAAGCAGATAGTAATCTCAAGAGACATTAGAGTGTTTCCATAAAGTGCAATACACTGCTGTGAAGAGATCCCAGAGATGGTTTCGGAGCTGGAAACCTAATGTCATGTGTAAGGTAATTGAGGACCCAGGCTTGGCACTACTGGATATGATGTGGATATATTAGTACTCTTGGCACTAATTCAGTCATCGCTAACAACAGCACTGCTATGAAACATCTGTTCTTAATTTCCTATCCATTTCTAATCTGTGAGATTAATGCTGTATGCTTGAAGAACTACTGTGCAGGCTGTGCTCCATATAGTTGAGAGAGTAGTCTGGCTTGGTGCAACTGGGTGTGTGATTTAGGAGTTTAAGTGGCAGCTATGGGAAGCACCTTCTCCTCCATGTGGAACTGGCAGCTATAGCTAACATGCCCCTGCCCCACTGCAGCCCTATACGTATTTTCTAGAGTCAGTGAAGTGTCTTCATTTTATGTTGGAGGAGGATCTACCCTATAAGCTCTTTCTACATTTGCTTTCTTTGAAATCAGCCATCTGCTTCTGACAGAGGATGTCAGAAACAATTGCTCTGCTGCAGCAAAACGTTTCCTTAAGTACTCCAGATTTATTTGTGTTACAGCTAATCATAAAAAGAAATGTGCTGCAGTTAAATAAAGAGGGATTCAGAGGCACTAAGTTTTTTAAGTTGTTGGATAACATTGTGAAGTTGACACTCGGGTTGTGTTTGTTGGTGCCCACGTATTGTAAACCATCACGATTTATACACACGCGAACTATACAAGTCATAAACACGTATCAAGGGTTTTCTTTTCACGGGTCTACTGACATAAGAAAAATACTTCAGATTTTCTATCACAGCCTCTAGTGTCATCCATGGTTATTCTTGTAAAGCGTATCTTTGTGCAGAGCACTTCAGCTCATGCTGTGTCTTACACTTTTTTCAAAATATGAATAAATACATATTGTTAAGTCATAGCTAAACAGAAGAACCGACTTATCTTAACAGATCCTTGGGTAAGATTCAGTGCCATGACTTATGCCATTCACAGAGTGTTGCCTTTGAGCTCAGTTGCTGACTGAAGGGTTGAAGGCTGGCATTTTCTGGACAATATTCCATTGCGAAGTGTATAGAGTGTTTACTGTCTGTACAGCACAAACCAAAAGGACAGTCATGCTGCTATTTTTCTTTCCCATATTCCTACCCCTAATACATTTGCACATTTTACAACACAAACCAGGTGAAAGTGTTCCATGAACATTAGTCTCTGAAATGTCAGCTGCTTGTAGCAATCGGGTATCAAATAGTAATGGTGCTTTGGAGAATTATCATATCTATTTGATTAGAGAACTGCTGCTAACCAGTAGCTTCATAACAATAGCTGTATTCTTGATGACAACACCCACTCCCATGTTGTGCAAACCATAGTTTTCCATTCTAGCACTTCCCAAACCATTCTATGATTCAGTGTTGGAAGAGACCTTAATGAATAGCTACTTCCAACCACCATGCTATGGACAATGACACCTTTCACTAGATCATGTTGCTCAAAGCCTCATTCAGCTTGGTCTAGAACACTTCCAGGGAGGGGGCATTCACATCATCTTTGGGCAACCTGTCCCAGTGTGTCAACTGCCCTCACGGTAAAGAATTTATTCCTAATGTCTAATCTACCTCTTTCCAATTTAAAGTCATTGCCCCTTACCCTATCACTACAATCCCTGATAGAGTCCCTCCCCATCTTTTCTGTAGTCACTGCAAAACTGCTATGAAATCTACCCAGAATCTCTCCTTTTTCAGGATAAACAGCCTCTGCTCTCAGCCTGTCCTCAAAAAGGGGACCTGCTCCAACAGGTCCATGTCCTTCTGCTGTTGGGGGCCCCAGAGCTGAACAGAGTACTCCAGGTAATTTCTAATGAGGGAGGAACAGAGAGGCAGAATCGCCATCCTCAACCTACTAGCGGCACCTCTTTTAATGCAGCCCAAGATGTGATTTGCTTTCTGAGTTGCAAACACGCGTTGCGACCACATGTTCAATTTTTCACCTGCCAATACGCTCAATTCCTTTTCCTTTGCTGGCTTCTCTCAGTCCTCTCATTGCTGAGCCTGTATTTGCGCACCTAACCCAGGTGCAGGACCTTGCATTTGGCCTCACTGAACTTCATAAGGTTTGCATGAAACCACTTCTCAATCTTGTGAGAGCCCTCTGGATGGCATCTCTTGCCTCTAGTGTGTTGACCACTTCACAGAGCTTGGCAAACTTGCTGAAGGTGCACTCAATCCCACTCAACATGGAACCAACAAAGATGTTAAACAGCACTGGTCCAATACTAGTCTCTGGGGAAAGCTGCTGGTCTTCATGTGGATTTTGAGCTACTGATTGGATTTCTTGAGTGTGACTATCCAGCCAATTCCTTGCCTTTGAATGGTCCATCCACCAGATCCATGTCAATCCATACTCCGGTGTATCCTGGCTTGTTTGTCTCACAAGGATACACACTGAACTTCAGAATTAATTGTCTTTTCCTTAGTGTCTTTGTTCATCTCTTCAATCATTTGATCTTCCCAAGACGTCTAGAGATCTGTTCTGAGCTTACATTTTTAAGATGGATGTGGTTATCGGGGAAATGCATCATGTGTGCGTTTAGGAGGCAGTTAAATAGAATGCGGAGCTCAGCCTGTGTGAACAGAAGTCCAGGGAGTCACAGTATGGTTGAAATTCAGGTCCAGCATCCTATCCCTTTCCCTTGACACCCACATTAATTCCAGAACAACTTCCATTGCGAGAATGTAAGTGTTCGAAAATGCTGTTAGGGTTCAATTTTTGCCATCTCTAAGGAAAGTGAGGCACACTGTGAGTCTCTGTGTGTTTCGTGAAAGTGGGTAATTATAAAAGACTCCATCAAAATGACCTCGGCAGATGTCAACACCAGCCTTGCTGATGTGTTTAAGTGCCTTTCCTAAGTGGGAGCTGTGAACCACGCAATTATCCAGCAGTCAAGGAAAGAATTTTTTCAGGCTAAGCGAATGATACAGGACTTGTAGAGCTTGTCTGTGTGGTTGCAGCCCTCACCCATTACTGCTCAGACACACTTCTGATGCCAAACTCTGCATGTGCTTTTGTAAAACTTTATAATGTAATTTTTATCAAAAGTAAGGAGAAGGTGAAAGGACCTTGTAAAGTGCCTGACAGTGCTCCGTAAAAGGAGGTGAGACCACACCTTGAGTGCTGTGTTCAGTTTTGGGCACCCCAATTCAAGAAAGACATTAAGGTGCTAGAGCAGGTGCAAAGAAGCTGATGAAGGCCCTAGACCAAAAATCTTATGAGAATCAGCTGAGGGAGCTGGGGCTGTTCAGTCTGAGGAAGAGGAGGCTGAGGGGAGACCTTATTGCTCACTACAACTACCTGAATGGACATTGTAGAGAGGTAGGTGCTGGTCTCTTCTCACAGGTAATTACAGTGATAGATCAAGAAGGAACGGCCTCAGGCTTCACCAGAGAAGATTTAGGCTGGATATCAGGAAAAATTGTTTCACTGAAAGAGTAGTCAGAGCTTGGAGCAGGCTGCCCAGGGAGGGGGTTGCGTTACCACCCCTGGTTGTGTTTCAAGATTGTTTAGACATGGTGCTTAGTGACACAACTTAGTGGTGAACTTGGTAGGGAGAGTTAATGGTTGGGCTTGATGGTCTCAGTAGTCTTTTCCAACCTGGATGATTCTATGATAAACATCCTAATAGTAGTGTTTTGAAACACATTAAAACACCTCTTCAAGGCACAAACCTTTTTAACACAAGTGTTTATTTTGATGGAACATGCATTGTAGATGATTTTGGAAGATGGATTCAAAGTTCTGTCTTGTCTGGGAGTGCTTCTCATTTGTCTCAGGAAAGGAAGTAACTTTTTGTTCCCCGGTTAGAGATGGGATAAATTGCAAAAGTATTGAACTGAAGTTTCATGGGATGAAGCATGGAGAATTTGTGCACTGACCCTATTGTGTCCAGGCCAAGTCAGCTCGTAAATCATGACAAGAATTCTCTCTCACAAGACTTTGACTTAGGTTTGCAGTCCATCGAGAGTCTTCTCTAACGAGACTGTCTTATGACTTTGCGTACCCTCGACTGGCACCCCACCAGTATAAAATATGAAACTGGGAATGTTTAGTACTTCCTTGTAGCTTTGATAACCAAAGCTTGAGCAGGAATTATCTTTTATGTATGTGATTTACTTAAATCACACGTGTTGTCCATTAACGTAACCCCAGAGGTGTAAGGTCAGACTTGTTAGACGTTGCTCATCCTTGTCATTATCAGTGTAGTCAGGGTGTGCACTGCACTCTTACCCTTACTCTATTTTTTTGTCAGAACAATGTGAAATGAACAGTTTAGCTCAGAGATATTTGTAGCAGTTTGTCACAAGTGTTAGTCTTTGACCCCAAGACCAGAACAGACATGGGTCATGAGTCAGGTGAATTGGGTAGCTTGTGTGGAGTCTGACTCTGCAGGTGTCTGCAGTATCAGTTGTTTTCTCTCAATAACAGGAATATTAATTAGCTATCTGATCAGAAAATCACCCGTAAACTGTTATCATTGGGTGTCTTAGTGTCGCTATGCGATCGTGTCAGAAGTCATGGCAACATCACTAATCGTACGAGAAACTCCTCAATGGTGTTCTGTGGCATTTTTAGAGCTTTCAAGGAGAGCACTAAATATAACTGTGTGTAGTCCAAACACAGCATTTAAAGTAAGTGTTTGGTGTCTGCCAGGATGAAGGGATAGACTGCACCTGTTGTTGCTGGTAGAGTGCGTGTGAGCTGTATGTGGGTTAGAGATGAGTAATGAGTGATTACAGAACACTGCTGCTCCTCGATTTCAGAGGTGGTTTTTCTGAGATGAGCGTGCTCACAGCCTTTCTGTGCTCATGTTTCAGAGCAGTTCTATTTTATGGAGCAAAGCTGCTCAGCAGCAGCTGCATGTTTTTAATAATTTTATAAAAATTGGCACTGAGATGTTTATGCGACTAATACCGATAATTACTGTTAGATAATTACAATGGGAGGTACTCAATGCTCCTCCGGTCACTAGTTTCCAAAAGAGGGTTTGCAGCATATAAAAAGAATGATATCTGACACATTCAGTTAGACTGATCCAAATGTTTTAAGTTCAATTAACTGCAGTCAGGGATGCACGTGAACAACAAGTCGTTGATGTGCGCGCATTATCCTCACCACTGGAAGGTCCCTGAATAACTCCAACAAAATCAGTAGGATCAATAAAACAGGAAAAATGTGGTAGAGATTTGTTATGTCTAATGTAACAGTTGTATATAATTTTTATATAACTATAATTTATATTCACTATTTATATATAACTTTTATAGAACTATATAAAATTATAAAATATAAATATAATATAATAATACATAAATGTTATGTCTCTTGTGTGCACTGGATGGAAAGCCCAGCCATATATGTGGATCATACTTATGCAGTGAAAAAAATACTAAAAGGTGTAACTTGTTGAAGAGGTGTGTTAATGTTTCTAGTAATAAGAGAGTCCATTTTGTAGGGTGAATGTGATGCTCTCAAACTCTTTCATATCTTTAGCCCTTTCTTACATATCCACCAAACCATTGTAGCTGCATCAGCTGATCCATTCGTAATGAAAACCCGTATCTTACACATAAAGCCACCAACTCCTCATGAATAATTTCAAGTCAGTGATAGGAATCTGTAAGAATGAACTCTTAAATGAAATGGGAGAGTCAGCTTTGGCTGTGGACATAATTGTGACTATTTTGAAGGCCCATAAACTTGTGGGAACACTTAGAGAGAAAACAAATCAACTAAGCATAACAACGTCGTACGCTGCACAAAAATCTATTAACTTTATTGTATTCTCTTGAAGAATTAAACGTGGGAAATTAAAAACTTGTCAATTATGCAATTAGGCACAATTGCAAAGCAGTCTTTGGTGAAATTTAGGAAATGGAAGAAGAGTAAAATGTCTGTTATCGAACAAGACACCTTAGGAGTCAATGTTTGAAGCTGTATACTATGCTGATGCTTCAAGATAATGCCTATAAATACATGCATTATTAGAATGTTTCACATTAATGTCTTTGAAATGGGCTTACAAATGTTTTTAAGAGCTCTTGTAATATTGGCCATCCAAATAAACCCTTACATGGCATCTCACAATACAGCAGTTGAAAGAATTTATAATCTAACCCATTTCATGTAAAGTACGTGTAGTAAATACTTGCAGAAGTTAGAAAATGTTTACTCTCAGGTTTACGCTCCAGTTTGAAATGCTAGCTCAGTTCTGATACCTCTAGAGTACAAACTGTGTTGAACTATCCTATGAAAGGGACTCAAATGTATTGCCCTCGTATTAGCTTTATGAACTCAAACCTTGATAATCTTTTAAAAAATATTTAAATCCTTCTTATGAAGGTATCGTATCTTGTTACCGCAGTGAACATAGACAAGAGGGTTATGTTTTGGGAATGCAGTCACGGCTGCTGTTGTGATAATCTTGAGGAAAGCAAGTGATGGTTTTGGTGCCATAAATTCAGCGACACCCGGACAGGCTGGAGGGAAATTTAATGAACTGTAACAAGGGTAGCGTAAAGCCTTGCATCTGGGCAAGAACAACTCCAGGTACCAGTATGGGCTGGGGACTGGTCGACCGGTTGGAGAGCAGTGTAGGAGAGAAGGACCTGGGACAGCGGGATGATCAGGACCCGGCGGTGTCTCCCTCTAGTGGCCATAAAGGCAAACTGCAGCCTAGGGTGGAGCAGAAGCGGAGTTGTTAGCAGATCGAGAGAGGTTCTTCTCCCCCTCTGCTCTGCCTTAGTGAGACCACATCTGGAAACTCGTGTCCAGTTCTGGGTCCCTCGCTTTGTAAGTCTTGTGTACCAATCAAGAAAGATCAAACACAGGTTATGTAAAAATCACAGAAACAGAGGGAAATACTCCAAGACTCATTCCACCAGTGCCACAAGTAATGTGGCGGCTGCCTCATTCCATTGATCAAATCCCTCTCAACTCTTCTAATACTGTAAAGTGCAATATCGGATAAATAGTGATTTATGTCTACAGGGCAATATGCTAACTGCTGACACATCAATTTAATTTCTTACTTGCCATAATGGAGAGCCCTTTTGTGACTTCTGAGTTAAGGAGTTTGGTTTTCCATTTAAATTAGATATTGAACAGCTTTGCTTTCTTTGAGCAATGCCACATATTCTCCACAAAATTACATCGTTTATTCTTTGGCCAAAGAGCTGAAGTCATTAATTAACTTCTGTTAATTACACACTGAGTCCTTTAGGAAATTTAGCATCTGTGTCCATCCTTTCTTTGTCACTGTGGATATTAGCAGAATAATCACAGAACATTAGGGATTGGAAGGAACCCTGAAAGATCATCTAGTCCAATCACCTGCCACAGCAGGATCCCCTAGATCCAGTCACACAGGAACATGCCCAGGCGGGTTTTAAAAGTCTCCAGAGAAGGAGACTCCACAACCCCACTGGGCAGCCCCTTCCAGTGCTCTGTCACCCTCCCTGTGAAGAAGTTCCTTCTCATTTTCATGTGGAACCTCCTCTGTTCCAGCTCACACCCACTGCCCCTTGTCCTATCACTAGATGACACTGAGCAGAGCCTGGC